>JAJOOS010036285.1:0-20281 GCA_029582725.1 Solanum chiquidenum | reverse complement strand
GGGGTGAAAAAATGAAATTTTGAAATTGAAAATGTTTTTTAAAAACAATCTTAAATTTTTTTTTGGGGGGGTGGAGGGTCGACGGTAGGGGTGAAAAAATAAAATTTTGAAATTGAAAATATTTTTTAAAAACAAACTTAAAATTTTTTTTGGGGGGTGGGGGGGTCAAGGGTAGGGTGAAAAAAATAAAATTTTGAAGTTGAAAATATTTTTTAAAAACAAACTTAATTTTTTTTTTGGCGGGGTAGGGGGGCTGGTAGGGGTGGGGTGGTGGTGGGGGGGCTATGTAGGAGGTGGGGGGGGGTCGAGGGTAGGGTGAAAAAATGAAATTTTGAAGTTGAAAATATCTTTTAAAAATATTTTTTTGGGAAGGGGTGGGGGTAGGGGTGAGGGTGGGGTAAAAAAATTAAATTTAAAAATAAGCTTTAAAATTATTTTATTTTTTTGGGGGTGGTTGGGGGGCTGATTTGAGGGTAGGGACAAAATAAATTGATTTTTTCAACAAAAAAGTAATTGTAATTTGAAGTTGAAAGAGAGTTTTGGAAAATGTTTTCCTTAAGTTTTGAAGGGAAGTCATTTTCCTTAAATTTGAGGAAAATGAGTTGATTTGCAAAACATTTTACCCAACCAAACATGAGAAAATTGAAAAACATTTTCCGGAAAATGTTTTCCTTCATACCAAACACACCCATAATTTCAAATGTACTCCTAAGTTTCAAGTGTAATAAAACAAATACAACAAAATAAGAAGGGGACTATTCAGAGACTACAGGATCCAAGCAATAATACATACCATAGATCGCACAAGCTTCAAGGCACTTGTATAAACCTGCATAACAACAGACAGCTGAAATGAGGACAACAGAGAAAGCGAGAACTGCACAACAAGTTAAAACAGAGGAATAGCCACTGGATTGCTGATGCCAACTTTCCTTCACAAGAAAGCAGAATTATGATTAAAATCTTGAATTACAAGCAATGTGTATCACCAGGGTACAGAGTTTAATCTCTTCTGATTCGGTTAGCCAAACCAGAGTATAGAGTTAATAAGTGATAATGACACCAGCACCAACGGTTACCATGTCAGTGGTAGATTAGTTTGAAGAAATTGGAAGGGAAGGCACGGATTAAAGATGACGCATTTCTAACTTTACTCAATGTCTCCACTGCACTCCTTCCCCTTATCATCACAACCAATTTTTATACAAACAGAAATATAATGGAGATAAAATTGAATCATATATTTCAAATATAAATGACATACCGAGTAATTTGGTTTAAGTGCATGTGCAGCAGCAATGTAAATCGCAGACTGGCTGTACAACTCATTAGGAGAAATATCTTTAGCAGTGACAGCTCCCCCTGTTCTTGACATATCCTCTGCTAATCCATACTGCAACAGAATGGTGCAAAAAGAAGGTTATCATCATTTCCACTTTGTCCTTTCACATTGTTTTAAGTTTTTTCAATTTTCACTTGAAAAGGGAGGAGGTTGCTGTAAATGATCAACACTCCCCCAAGTACAGAAGCCAGATGGAGCAAATATGTTAAACCCACCAGAACAGTTCCAAGGTTGTAGATTGCTCTATGGAAATCAAATTGCAGTTGGATTGCTGCACGAAACTGCAAGTTCATAAGAATCGATGAGTGACGTATGAGCATAAACAAAAATTATATAAACAATTTTTTTAGAATTCTACCAAACTACTGGACCTAAATGATTTTGCAGCTTATTCTTCATATTTAGGCTCTGTGTCGAATAACACCAGTACCTTACTGATTGCTGTTTTGACAATTGTTAGCTTTTCTCTTGCAGGAACAATTGCACTGAGTTCCTGGATGTATTTCGAAAAGCATAAGGTCAGATTTCATTCAGCAAACTGAAATACACAGCAAAACTCAGGAACTATGATGGCATAAACTACACTAACAATATTTTGAAGTCTATAAAAGATTGTCCAGAATAGGTTTTTTCAAGTAAAGATACCTGCAGGGCAAGTCCCCAGTTGTTCAATGCCTGGAATGACAGTCAAAGGCATTAGAGTAGGAAAAAATCTCAAGGACAAGAGATCAAAAGTAGATCAATAGAAGGTAAAATAATGCATCTCAGGAGAAAAGCAGCAAACTTTTTTTTATACAGGCAAAAGAAAAGCAGCAAAATACATATGAAATGAAGGCCAACGTCTGCTTAAGCTTAACCAGAAATTCACAAGCATAACATATAGAAAATTGTTCAACATCAAAAGCTATTTAATAACTACAGGACAAAAGCAGATCAATTATGTGACCTCAAAATAAAAAAAAACAAAAGGAGATTAATAAGCTGGTATGTCAATCATAAAAGATATAGTACAACTGCATCCTTTAGAAAGAGTTATATGATCTACTGGTAAATTGGTATACTCAAAGAAATAACAAGGCCTCTGTACTAACAAATAGGAAAAATCAGAAGAATATCTTGGTATTTGTGATAATACAGCCTTCACAAAAATAGCATTCAAAAAAACTATAGTCTGGTAAGGAAAAAACAGGGACAAATAGCCACTATTAGGGTTAGTTAAACTAGATTAGAAATTACCTGTGGACTGTTCCAATTGAGCTGGACAGCCTTTTCATAGTTCTTTGTTGCCTGAAAATTTAAAAGAATAAGAAAAGTTTTTTTGAATAAGGACGAGTTTTATTGTTTTGATGAAATCATAAGTTGCCAATCAGAGCATAAAAATTATGTTTGTATTCTATTTCTAGAAATATCAAAATAATACATCTTCTCTACTTATATAATTTTTACATCCAAATAGAAGAACGTTAGCAGGATTAAAAGCAGTTTCTGAACAAAGTTGCATAGCAGAAAAGGATGAACATGCTAGTGAGCCGTGGAAAGGTAGTTCAGAGGTGGGAGAAGGGAATGATGTGGAACAGCAATAGAGGATAGAAAGGGCGACAGCAACAGATGAAGAGGAAAAAACATATGGGAAGGAAATCGTACAAATAGGGTGTGAAAATTGGATTGGGGTTGGGGAGAAGGTGGGAGCGGTAGTATTGACGATGGGGGATAAAGGTAAGAGTAATGTTGGATGTTGAGAAGAATAGGGAACAAATAAAGCAGAGACACATTTTTTCTTTCTTTTTTGTGTTTGTGTGCATGCATGAAAGAAGTATCTAGAACAGGAACAGTTACAACACCATCGTTTGAATTCTCTTTTCAGCATTCTGAAACTTAAAACAGGAAACCAATTTCTTGATACCAAACCGTCCCTCAATTAGGTAACAAAGAATAATAAGGCAGATGATACCAAAGTGGTTGTTCAAGTGTGACAATAATTCAGAATAACTTCTACTTATCAAAAAAGAAATCAGAATAACTTCAATATCTTCATCCATGGCTCTTGCAAAGGTTATACATCTATTGACAGAACATAGAAACATAGATGAGGAAAGATGTCTCCACCTATTAGGACCAAACAGACTCTTTTTGCCCATGAGGAAATGAGAGAAAATAACATAATAAAGTTAACAATACCTGCTTCCAAAGTTCTTCAGCTTCTTTTGTACGACCCCGGATTTTGGCTCGATCAGATATTGCAATGGCCCAATTGTAGTAAGCCTGAGATAAAAAGGAACAAGACAGAGATAAAACAAGAAAGAAAAGCATGTTCAGCAGCTGAAGAAATCTTTACCAATCTTCCATACCATGTCATCGTATATATATATATATGCATGTGCACGTGTGTGCGCGTGTGTGGGTGGGTGCATGCCAATGTTAAGGATATGAAACTTCTACAAGCAATATGAATTGCTCCTGTAACTCAATGTCAGTGGATTCACTTCAATGGAAGTGGACAATACAGTATTAAATTTGCAATTTGGTACAAGGTAGCGGGTTTTGCTGCTGGAGCATAATGAAAAGGTTATATCAAAAAGAAAATCATCAGAGAGAACGCTAATATGTATGAAATAGTTAGAGATCATAACATAGGCCAATAAATAGTGACTTTTCATATAAAGTACTCTGATCTTCAGGTAAATATTACTTGATCCAACATCACAATGTAGCCTAGACCAGTTACATTTACACAAATTTACATCTTAAATAATTGAATTGTAAAAAAATAAATATCAAAAGACTATTAAAAGGTTTTGAATACATACATCATTCAGTGTAGGACAAAGGCGGGTTGCCTCCTCATACTTTTTGCATGCCTGTTCGAGCAAAGAATCTTTTGAAGGTGAAGTGGAATCTGGGCTTACATTATCTGCACTTTCCTGCATGAAAAGTCAAAACTAGGAATTATTGAACCATGAATAATTTCTATGAAAGGAAGATTCAGATCCTTCGATAAGTAGATAATGGGATTACTCTTTCTAAAATTCTTTTTCCTTATCTATAGGTCGTTCCTTGATAAAGCTTGCATAGGATGACAAAAAATAATTTGCAAGACAATCAGTCCAGAAAACTGAGAAATCAAATTACCTGAAGAACCAGTGCCCAATTATAAAGCGCATCATAATCTTCTTGATTTCGCTCCAGTGCAGTAGCATACCTGTACAAATATCAGAACTCAGATAGGCCTTCATGAAATCAAAGCTTAATATGTGAAATATTTCTATGCAGTTCAGAAAACTGATCCACAAGAATTGTGCACAAATGCACTAACCAGACCGACAACAACATACTTGTTGTAATCCCAAAAGTGAAGAATGCATTAACCAGACCACAAAGAGAAAATAAACTAAGTCACCAAGAAACCCCACATTGACAGAAATGAGAATCTTTTCTCAAAATGACATGGAACAGATGCTGAAACTGTTGTTTCATACTTCGAAGTTTTTTTCTTCTTCTCCCATAAGATAGCAGTTCATTTTGTGGTCCTAGCGGAACATTTCAAAGTATTCAATTGACTCTCATGTTTTGATATGAACAATCTTACACATAGCACTCAGTGAATACTCTATCAGATCCAGTCACGAACTACTTTAAAGGGGTAAATATCTCACATTCAGATCATCCATGGAGAAAAGTCATGGAAAACGGAACTCCCCATAAATTGGCATGTGTAACTTGGTTGGTGGCTAAGGAGGTTTGCCTAACCCAGCACAACCTACAGAGTACAGAGAAGGGGACTGTATCTATAACAGATGTGTTTTGTATGACAGTAATACGAAGATGCAAATCATCTTTTCATTCACTGTAAATTAATCAATTGGATATGGAGCATGCTATTGGATATATTTGAGGTGAAGTGGACCATGCCAAAGACAATAAGGGAGATATTGATAAGCTGGACCAGAGGAGGAATTTGGTGAAGTTCAAAATTTAAATACCATAGTTCAATTGTATGGTGGATGCTTTACAGTGAAAGAAATCATTAGTATTCTGAAGAAAAGAAGGAAAGAATCATCAGATAGATACAATTGCTTTTGTGTCAAGTTTTGTGGAAACGAAATTGATACCACGTTAGACTTCTACTTCATTACAGGATTGAAGAGGAACTGAATTTTGCCTTTTGCAATGTACACTCCTGGAACCCACTCAGTATTCAAGAAATCTTAATAAAATCATTACCTATCAAATAAATAAAAAAAAGAACTCTCACTCCTTGAAGAAAGTGAATTGTCTGGAGGCCTCTTGATTTACAAACCATAAAACTTGTCATGAAATTAGAATTTGGAATGACAGCCTAAGCCCAATTAAGATATGCAACACCATAACTAAAATGGTGCTAAAGATTAGACGTACCTCCGGGCAGCATATGTTAGAATCCGTTGGCGAGATCGGCCCTCCTCGTCAGCACCTGTGACACTGTTAATCAACTCCAAGGCAGCATTACTTTCTGCGTGCTGCTGACTGCTCTGTTGACTGGAGAACCAAATTCACAAGTAACACGAAAATGCAAGTTATAGGCTTCTTAATGTTCAAAAATAAAAAGAACGAAAAACAGTAGATGTCATGAGGTATTGAGGTCAAGCTGAAGTATATTTGTGGTAGCAGAAGTGATTCAAAATAAACAGCAGAGATTACTCAAAAGATGATACGTTGAATAAATTGATTGCACAGTTAAAGCAATCAAAATGCCTTCAAATGTCACATCTCTGGAGAACTTAGCGATGGGGAGCTATTATTTTAACATCAAATGGAACTAATAATCCTTCTATCTCTTTCAAATTCAGATTCAAATTTGGGATTAGATTGATGTTACATCATCATAAGGTGTCAAGCATAGCTCTTATTTTCAGAAAATGGTGTCTGAATCTATTCTCAAGGATCAAAACAGAAGCCTCAACTAATTTGAAACATGAATTGCACGAGGCAAACTTTCAGCTTTTAACCCATGACTATGCCATCTAGGCACTCGAGAGACTTTGAATTCATTTTGTGCTTTAGACATTATTTTTGTGTTTCATTATATGTACAACAATATCAGTGGTCAAAACAAGAAGGTGTGATACCTTCAGATGCTGGCATGGTCATAACTCATAAAACCAGCCATCATTTTCTTCAATCATGTCCATTTTCTTGTCAAATTTTGTTAGTGCTTTGTTTACTTTCATTCATGGTTGTTTCTCCAAGTGAGTGCGTTTTCTTGCCTTTTATAATCTTCTTTACTTCTTCTCTCAAATTTTGTTTGTGCTTCATATATTTTCGCTCATGATCATTTTCATCAAAACCACCTGAACTTTGTTGCGTTAGCATCAATGACAGTTAACTTGGATGAGTATATTTTACAATCAAGGATGAATTGTACCATCGGACAAGACATCACCTTCTTCAATTAACTAGTTTTGTAGTAAGTTTTTCTTTGTCTTTTATTTATCTTCATTCATGATCATATCAGCAGTCGGCTTATAGTTAACTTGCATGAGTAAGCTATACATTCGAGAATGCACTTTTACTACAGAAGCATGTGATTCAATCTAGCATGTTAATGATATTTTTTTAGTTGATAAGTACACATTAATGATATTTTCAGTTCTGCAATTGAAAGGTGCATTGCATTTTTTAGAGAAGCCAGCGAACACAAACCTGTGAGGTGTGTCGCTTTCTCGTCTTTCAGCTTCAGAATCTTCATTGGCATCTCCATTCTTCAATTCATCCAACAACTCTCTCATTGTAAATGTTCGGCTACCTTCATCCTTTTTTAGCTGCTTCGAGTTGCTTCCCGTTTCATTAGATTCAACAGTATCACCCTTCGGCTCATCCGCTTTGGGATCTGAATCATCTGTGTTGTTCGATCGGATCAATTCCGAGGCCTCTGCATTGTTCAATTGTACATCTCCAAACTGGCTAGAAATATCTCTCTCATTTGCCTTGGGATCTGCATCACTCGCCTCGTTGGATTTCGTCAATTTCTCTTCAAATTTTGAAGCCTCTGCATCGTTTGACTGTACATCTCCGGATTGGGTAGCAAATTCCTTGGATTCCTCGTGTTTCGGATCTCCAGAACCGTCTGCTGGTGCTTCCCCCGACAGGATCGCGGTGTCTCCTGGGTCAGTCACGATGGCCGGAGCTTCTACTTCTTTTTGCAATTCCGTTTGGTCGACGGTTGAGGACATGGTGATAAAGCAGCGGAGGAGTTAACAATGGCGAAAATCTGTTTGAATGTGAATCTCCGAGCTAATGACGAAGTACCTGTGACCAAATTGGTTTTGATGCAAATTACAAGGACTAGTAAATCATAAAACAGAAAATGGTTGGGCTAAAGCAGCAAAGCTAGAGACTTTTGAGGTTTACAACAAATTTACTGAACTTTAATGGGAGGGAAATAATATTATGGACTACATGGGGCAATTCGCAAAATGAACTTTTACGTATACTATAACAAAATTCGTTTTCACCCATAACTTCTGGTAAATGTCAATTGTGTCCTTGTTTTGCTTTCTATTTTTTTTTTGGTTATTAATAAAAATAAGTATTACTCAGTAGTATCATAGACAAATCAAATAAGTAGTATTTACACTTAAAAGCACTCTGACCATTCTTCTAGTTCTGCATTCAGTCTTGTTGTCTCAACAACATTTTATTGAGAATAGATGCATCAAATCAAGAATTTGCACATTAAGTGATTAAAGTGAACGTACAAACATAATAATAGAAAAGTAAAATTAGAAATAGATATTAGGGATAAAGTGGAAGTGATTTTTGTGATAGACTAAATGAGAGAAATGAGATTGAAGTGGTTCAACTATGTAAATAGAAGAGGCGTAAGAGATTGATCATGAGTTTGTGGAGAGGTAGACAAAGAAATGTTAGAGAAAAATAATCAGATATATAGAGTTCTAGAATTAAGTAAAAAAGATAGTAAATAATATTATTATTATTATCCACATATTATCTTATTTTCTTTGTATTCGTGTTTTTTTAAGTTCTTACTTATAATATTTACGTATTTGTTAATTGTTATAGTTGCACCGGTCAGCACCACCCATCTTCTTCAACAAGCTACAAAGTTAAAAAAAAAGAAAAGCAGAGTGAGCAGTGGGGACAGCTCCCACCAACCAATGGCTAGAGCCACTATTGGCTCAGCCTCTCCTATCTCCTCCTCCTTCCGCCATCTCAAAAACTTCTCTAATTCTTCCCCTCTCCTACACGTCACCTTCCGCCGTTCTAAAACTATCTGCGCCACCGCAATGTCGGACGGCAAAGTTCCTCATCCATCACTGGAAGTCACTGGCGGAGCTCGAGACAAGTTTTTCTCTGCTTTTAAATCCCTTCATAATCCATACAGTCCTTATCCCATCGTCGCTGGGAATCGCCATATAGAGACTATTTTTGCAGCTTTCTTTAGGTCCGTTCCTGACGTTCGTCTCCGGCGAGAATGTTTGCGGACTAAGGATGATGGCTCCGTCGCTCTCGATTGGGTATCCGGCGACGATCGTAGCTTACCTCCCGACTCCCCGTTGCTCATTTTGCTTGTGGGTCTTCTTTCTATTGCTTCATTATTGATAGAGACCACTAATAATTCTTGGCAATTTTCAGTATGACATACACATTGGATTGTAAAAGTAAGGGTGTGTGTATAGAATGGAACTGTTCTGATGAGAGTAATTGCAGCCAGGTTTGACTGGGGGAAGCGACGACTCGTACGTGAGGCATATGCTGCTGAGAGCTAGAAGTAGGGGTTGGAGAGTTGTGGTGTTCAATAGTAGAGGATGTGGAGATAGTCCTGTGACAACTCCCCAGGTACTCTCATCTTGGTCTTCCATTACTTTGGTTGATTGATATGTTAGTAAAGATTTGATCTTTAATTTCCTCCCCACTGATATTGCTATTAGTTTTGATGTGATTTTTGGTGGAGTTTGGCCAATGTTTGTATCTGTTAATCAGACTTTTTGGTTAAGAAGAGAAAATTGTTGGTATGGTTAGTTGATGGGAATTGGCAGCCTTCTTTGTGGACAGTTGATTGATCTTGTGCTGTCCATTGACTCCATTCTTTTGGAAGTTTTTGTTCAACTAGTTAGGTGAACAACACTATCAACTCGATCCCTTCTGCACAACTGCCAGTCAACAACCTTGATCTGTCCTCTCTTTCTCCTTCCTGCTTTGTGTATATTTAAGCATCACACCATAACCTGAATTGCTGCACCTTGCAATACAGAATTTTTTCGATCTTATACCACTACAAAATGGCCAGCGATAAAACATCATGCCAAGATGCGCGTGCAGGAGCAGAAATTGTATATGGAGTTGAAGATTGCTATAGTCATTCTCTTGAGCTCCTGAAAGAGTTGGGATTCCCCATGGGTGTCCTTGCTCTTAAGGACCTTGAAGAATGTGGCTGTGTTCGCGAAACTGGATTTGTGTGGATGAAACAAAAGGCTCCATACGAGCATTACTTTGTCGCAACAAAAACTCTAGTTAGCTATGCCACAGAGGTCACTGCCTACGTGGAGAAAGGAAGAATGAAGAAAATGACTGGAGTTAAGAGTAAGCAGCTATTTCTGTGGGTGCCAATAGTTGAGATGAGCATTGAGGATCCTGCTCAGAACAAAATTCACTTCAAGACTCCTATAGGAATTGGAAAGTCTTTCCCCCTCACTGCTTTCATGACTGACGAAGAAAAGAAGAAGTATCTGGAGAAAGCTAACGAGTAGAACAATTATCTATATGATTGCCCATTTTGCTTCTTTTTTTCGGCTCAGTATATTTTCTGTACTTTTTTTTCTGGCATCGATGCATTGATGCCTTTTTGTTTTAAATCTGATTTTCATATGATTGCTAAAAGAATGATCTTTATGAACCAAGTATAAGTTTCTGCTTCCATTTATTAGATTAAAACTCTTTAAAGTTGATTATATCTATTGCTTATGCAAATAATATTCACTTGGACTTTTGTTTCGGAAGGGCTCAAAAATTTATCTTCACAAAATGTTGGTTCCCCTCCCTTGCTTGACATGATCCGGTCTCTTTCACCAAGTGATTTAAAAAAGGATTTAAACCATAGTCAACGGAAACAAGTAAGAAAGGTTTTCCAAGTCCACCCTATAGTTCAACTACGGAAGAATTTCCAATAATAATCTTTAAATTCTCAATTTCCATATCTTTTGGTCCTGGATACTTTTCTTCATCTATACACCTTCAAACTCGCAATCTAGCTCATACCAGAGTATCAGAGATAGCTTTATGTTCAAGCTGTCCTAGGCAAAGTAGGAAATCAATGTGTATTTCCATTTTTCGCATAGAAAGGAGTTCTTTGTTACCCAGTTCTTGATGTGTGCTGTAGACTTTCTTAAGTTTGATTATCGTTATAGCTCCTCATTGAACTTCTGAATTTTCTGATAATTAACTCCATTATTATTAGTATCATTATAGCCCCATTTTCACCTATAAAACAAAATAATTAACTCCATAATTTCCAAACTTGGTCAGCTTTATTTCTCAAATAGTACTGGCAAAGTATTCTAGATTTTTTAGCTTGTCAATTTGTTAAGAGAAAACATACAACTGGTCATGAATTGATCGAATTAAGGTGAAACATTATTTTAAGATATTACTCTTCCTCTTCAAAGTAATGTCGAACACAATCATCTTTGCCGTGTAAAAGTTATCTGTTCATTTTTTATTGATGAGCTAATTTATGCAGTTCTATTCAGCTTCATTTCTTGGAGATATGTATGAAGTGGTGGCACATGTCAGCAACCGCTATCCAGCGGCAAATTTATATGCAATAGGCTGGTCTCTTGGAGCAAATATTCTTGTTCGCTACTTGGGACAGGTAACTCAATCAATTCACTTTGCGCTTATCAATGTTCCTCTTCCATTTGTCCTTGTACTGATCTACCTTGCACCTTCAGTACGAGCTGTCCTAAAGAATATCTGGTATGAATATGATGCTATGGTGAACTTGTTAGCATATTTAAATTTAGTACTGAAATTCTGCTGAGCATTAGTGATCTGGCTAACATCATACAGTTTATTGAGAAAAAAGTGAAAACTCTATATATGGATGCTAGCGCCTAACATAATTACATCATAGAGTATGTTGAGGAAAAATGTTTAGTTGTGTCCCAGTTTTCTTTTTCTCAATCATTTCTTGTGCTTAGTATAGCTGAATGTTTGTCAATGGAATTGGGTTTCATGAGCTTTCTGATAATTAGACCATCTAGTAATGGTGTTCCATTTTTCTTATAAAGATCGTGTATATTGGCCAGCGTGTACGCATCTTAACTATTCCACCGGATATTTTCTACCTCTCATTAGCACAAGCTCAGGTAATTTTGTCCACCAAGGCTTAGGAAGATGGTAAGACTGAGTCACTGAGATCACCTAATACTTTTTTGTCTTTGTTGGGATTTGAACCTTGGTCTCCAAGGTTTTCCACTTTATTAACTGTTAGCCCATGTTTCCATTGATATGGATTATGATTCTTCATCCTCTCAACACCCTAACCCTTGTTTATTCTTAATGTGTTTTGAGTAGTTCAATTGGTTCAAGTGATATGTGAGACCGACCTTCTGAAAACCTCATTCCATTGTAGCCTGATTTAAGTCTACATAAAAAGGAATTCATTATTGCTGCTTAAGAAACTAACTAGAAGGGGATGTTACAGTAGCATGTATTACCTTCTTTTATCCCAAGTAGATCCTTGAGACATCTCGATAAACACTCATTGAACTGGAATTTTTTTTTATTAACTATATTGAAAGTTATCTTTGGAGTCACTCTACAGTCAATATCTACTGAGAGAGTCAGCAGTAAATGGTGAATGGACATGTGAAGTTATACCATAATCTGGTAGCTGTGGTTATATACTTGCGTAGGTAATTGAGCACTGCTGTCTCCATCCATTTGTCCTGGGTCAACATTGTGCTTTCTTTGTTCTGGATCAAAACAACTCTTGGAATTTTTTTTGACTACCAGTTGCTGTATTTGTCTTCAACAATATTGCCTATCAGTTGCACTATTTGTATTTTCAAAGACAATCTATAGGCAAATGATGTAATAAAGTCGGAATGGATGGAGTACTTGAAGTCTTAAAAACTGCTTTCTAATAATTTATTTGTTTAATGATGCATCTACCGTCAATTTAATTAGACACAATAAAGGTGGGGGTTCTCGACTGATTGGTCACAAGTCTGTAGGTGTTCACTGGAGTTGTTATTTTGGTTTGTGTTTACCTTTCAATGATTCAATCCATTGCTCTGAGTTCATTATTTCAATTTATCTACTTGCAGGAGTCCATGTACTGCCCATCTCTCATATTTTATTGTTTCATTGCAGGAATCTCATTCTTGCCTTCTCTCAGGTGCTGTTTCCTTGTGCAATCCATTCAATTTGGTCATTGCAGACGAAGATTTCCATAAGGGCTTTAACAATGTTTATGACAAAGCATTAGCAAATTCTCTCCGCAAAATTTTCAAAAAGTAATTTCATAATTCAGTTTTCCTTTTTTGCTCGGGATACATTTTACCTCTTTTAAACTAGATCTCTTGTTTATAGGCATGCTCTATTGTTTGAAGATATGGAAGGCGAATTTAATATATCATTAGCTGCCAATGCCAAAACTGTTAGAGAATTTGATGATGGACTGACACGAGGTATTTATTCTTGTATGTAGTAATAAAAAAGTTGTATATGATTGCATCTGAACTTATCAGTAATTGCCTTCAACTTTGCAGTTTCATTTGGATTCAAGTCTGTGGATGATTACTATTCTAACTCGAACAGCTCAGATTCCATTACAAATGTCTGCACACCTCTGCTTTGTATCCAAGTAAGTTTGTTTCAGCCATTTACTCTCCATTGTTCTTTTTTGTTTGTGGTTATTTATCGTACTTCAGACGCCATTTATAGGTCTACAGTTCATGGTCAGGAGAGTTAAAGTGTAACTCTTCTTGGACAAAATTTGAACATCATATCATATAAGTTAAAATTCCATGCAATAAAGCTGAAACTTGAGAGAGAATATATGTTTAACTTTGTGTTTCCGTTAGACAGTACACGTTTGTAGTTATCTGTTGTAGGATTTTTCCCACATCACAGATGTACCTTTATGCAATTTGGTTAACTTACTATCAAATAGACGTTTCACACTTTTCATTTTAATTCAAGAGTTACTTTTCTTGATAAAATGCGAAGGATTTTTATGAAATGTAATTGGGACCAGATTCTAGGAAAAGCATTGCACTAACTACTATTGCTCTCTAAGATATATAGAGTAGAGAATCACATTTCTCCATATTTGACTCTCGGATCTTTATAGGAGACAGACAATTTTTCTAGAATATTGCAATGACATAATCAAAAGTCTCATTGTGATTTAAAGAAATTCCATCTCTTTGTGTCTCTCCTCAAAAAAAAGAAAGGAGGAAAAGCAAAAGAGAGAAAGGAAGGGGAAAAGAGAGGGCTAAAAAATATAGAAGTAGTTTTGCGTAATCAACTTATCAAAAATGGACTATGCTTGTTAAGATTCTGCAAGTGGTAACTAAGACAAAATGCAAAGTTAACTTACTCTTCTTTATTTGTGGAGGCTGCAAATGATCCAATTGCTCCAGCCAGAGGAATCCCTCGTAAAGATATTGAGGTAGATACTATCTTCATTCTCATAACCCATTTTATTTTGTTGATATTTTCTCATTGTTTGTTGATGTGCATATGCAATTCTGCCAAAATATTATTTTTTTTGGTTATTCTTGCAGTTTCTTATTGTTTGTCTGTCAAAGTATTTACCAAGCAAGGATACTTCCTTAGATTTTGTTTTCTTCATAGTCTCCAGACTCCATTTATTCATTATAATTTATATGGATCAGTCAGGCGAAGCACTGGTAGTTTGTTATACTCTCAGTCTGCTAGATTGGAAAAGCTAGATAATCATATTAGAGTAAAATATTCCATTTTACTTTCTGAGAGCTTACATCACAAAGGAACAATTTTAAGGATTATATTTTAAGTATGAAGAAAAAAGACATTGGCAAGTGGCAACAAAGTAAAATATGCTTAACTCCATCTCATTTTTGTCTAATACATTAATAATATTGCATCTCAACTTGGATGTTTTCTTGACTTGGCATGTGTCTCAAGAGAAGAGCTAAATTAAATGTCTTTGGTGGTTTATGGAAAGGTAAATTAGGATCCAGTAGTGACTTGTTGGTTTTCTTATTTAAAAGGATCAAATTGTTTCTGGAAGAGTTATTTGGCCTAATTTAACTTGTGTGCTTCAAAAAGTATAGAAGAAGGCTATTTTCACACATCATACATTAGTTTGAGAACAAAAGATGAAGGTGGATATTCTTGGAGTGAGCATCTTTAAGTGTGCACTAGAAAGACTGGCTAATGACTATGATCCTCTAAATTAATATGGAATACTCTAATTTATGACCCCGTCTGTGGGATTACACGGGGTATGTTGTTGTTGATAGGTAGGGAGTGAAATTTTATTGATATAAGCCTGCAATAAGAAGATGCTGGCAAGAGGGATTACAACCCAGTAGTTACAGTGCAACCTATGTTTAAGGATAATTACGCTTTCTGTTTTCCTTAAAAGTTTGACGAATCTTTTCCTTCTAGATAGTCTGCCAAATTGCTGTAGGAATTGAGTTTCAAGTGTACCTTTGCATTGTTCATTTGATCCCTAAGGTGTCAAAGAAGCCCTAGTACAAATTGTAATCAACACTTGAAACAAATGCATTCCGAAAGTAGGTTGATTTGGGTTTGATACCCTAATTGAAGTTCATTTATCAAGTGGTGCCACATAAATTGGACAAAGGGAGTAGTATCTTAGTGCCTTTAAGCTTGTTGGCGTAAAGAAGTCATCACATGATAGTTGAAACTTGAGACCACTATAGGAGGCCCAACTCAGGGGCAGAATCTACAGTATAAATAGTGAGGGGGTTCAACTGAATCCAGTAGCTTCAGCTGAGACCCCAATATACGTGTTAAAAAAACATTAGATAGGGACAAATAATATGTTGTGAAGCAGAAAATCACAAACCCATAAAGTTCAAATCTTGGATCTGCCTCTTGTTCAATTGTATGAGTGCATGCACAATGTATTTAGTTTGTGCTTGAAGACATACATTGCAGCTAAGCTTTGTGTTGTTCCCTCAGGAGAACTCAAACTGTATGTTGATTGTAACCCCTAAAGGAGGCCATCTTGGTTGGGTGGCAGGTCCGGAAGCACCACGAGGATGCCCATGGACTGATCCACATGTGATGGACTTCTTGGAGTATATAGAACATGATAAATCTGTTTCAGCTGCATGTGCTAGTAATCCGGAGACTATGAACAACGGTGTTACTGAAAGATTCCAACACCTTGAGGTATAGCAACAAGGTGTCGAATTCAAATATTCCATCATTTTGATATAGGCACTTATCAAGCACTGTCTGATAAGACAGTAATGTATGTATCATAAATCGTCAAATTTTGGCGAGTTCTTAGTATTCATGCTCTGCAACATGGAGCCTATTCTTTGATTATCCTCCACACATCCAAGAATTGTACAAGTCATAGTGTTGTTTGGTGAAGCTAGTCAAGAACAATCCCTTAAGGAAATTTTCTATTTATAGAAGATTGCTACGGCCTGCCAAGTGGTCGATGTTGTACTGTAACTGCAATTCTATGCTCCTCATTGAAGATGGAATTAACTCGTCAGAAGTTGAGACTAACACCTTGTTTGGATGGTTGTTATATGTTGTATTGTATTGTGTTGCTAGTTTAAATACAATGCTTGTTTTGATTGTTACTTAAATTAGATTGTATTGTATTGTTTAAATTCATCGTTAGATAACAAAAAAAGACCGATTTCAATTTTTATGTAGCGATTGATTTGGTGTGATTGCGTTGTTACCTTAGTATTTTCTTCTTATTTTGCATTTATGTATTACCTAATAATTATATTTCATCTTTTATCATACATTTTCATAGTAACTCTACCTCGTACCCTACTTTTTTTTTTGTAGGTTTATCATTCAAATTATAGATTTATATAATTAACAATGGAGAATGATGCAATCTATCCAAACATTGTATTCATTAAAACAGTATAATGCAATACAACATAATATGAAACAATACGTAACAACCATTCAAACAAAGTGTAAAAATTTACTAAATACTATATTCTACATATGGAGATGTGTATTGCCTCATTGTTATACAGGCACAGGAGTTGAACACAATGTATGATTCTACCTTACATGTTCCACTTCTTCTTTTTTTTGCATTACAGTATTAGGTCGGATAGGAGGTTTTTGGACGTTAAAACAGGTTGGGTTTTATCACTTCTATTTGTTTCCCCTCTGAAAATCAGGTGTCACGTCATTATAAAAGGTCGTCGGATATATTCCTTTTCGGCAAGAATGATCTTTTTGAATTAAAAAAAAGAAGTGACGTATTAGGACAATAACCCTACGTGGAGTCATCAACTAAATTTGTGCTTGCTTGTATTATACAATATTCTTAAACTGTAAAAACTCATTTGGTGGATAATACCGATTAGAGGTATATTTGTTGCGGAAGAGATAAAGATGATGACAATGAATTAGGGAATTAATGGGAAGTGGGAAGCACCTAATTATAGTTGTTGATCATTCTTGATTGTCATTAATTTATCCAAGTGGGGTAGAGCACTTGCAAAATTCAGATTAGCATGTGCCTTTTTATCTGGCTCAGCTTCATCTTCTTTTTGTACTAATAATAAAATAATATTCAATAGACATCCCATTTCTTTTGTCTTTTGTTGAGTTGTGTCTTTTTTTCTTGTTCCAAGTTACACGGATAACGTCTTCTTCCTAGAAAGTAGGTGAGGCTTTTTTTTTAAAAATAAAATAAAAAATAATAATAATAATTGTGATGTTCGGATCATACATTTTGATTAATTCTATACGATATTTATAATTATTTCCTACAAACGAATATAGATAAGAATAATTTTATTTACCAAGACTTGAATAAATAAAAAGAATTTACTTAATATTTTGTATCTGCTAAAATTTAATTGAAATCTTAAGCCTCAAATAGATAAGTAGTAGATGACTTGGACATGATAAGGAAACGCACATCCTATTGTAATCCTCCAGCTAATCCAATAGAGCTTATTTAATTTCTTTTCCATTTTTTCTATACCACGACTTCTAAATAATTGGATTTTTCTCGTTCCTTCTCTTCTCTTCTCTTCGATAAGAACCACTCCTACCACCAGCACTATAAGCAGAGGGACTATGAATATAAATTGAGCTCATTTACTTGTTTACTTTTTTTTATCTTTGGTGAAAAGGATAAAAAGTGTATTATTGATGTGTTTATATACACAAACATATGAAATTGTGAGAAATAAAAGTTGCGCTTCAATCCTAAATAAATTAAAAATTAAAATTAGCTACATGAATATTTTTAATTTTATTGAAGTCCATTTCATGTCGATTGATAATAAGAAAATTCGAAAAGAAAAAGAAAGAACGTATACTAGTGAATTCTTGCTTCAAAGTCTATTCAAAATTTCACATGTCAAACGAGATTTCGTAGATTATCAAAAAAAATTGTACACGATATTGTATGAAACTCAATTTGTTTCCTTGGATGTATCAATATTACTTAAACAACATATATATATTAAGAACAAAGACGTGCCATTTGCTTTTCAAATAATGTTTTCTTGTCTTTAATCTTTATAGAATCAATTAGTATTCTAGAAAAAGAAAAAATTCCAAGAAAATAAACTAAATACTACTCATCATAACAAAATTTTAATGAGGAATGGCTCTTTTAACTTCCTTCTAAAACTGGTATACAACTTTTTTTTTCCTTTTCTTTCTATAAGTCAATTTAACAATAATTTGTTTGAGATAGATTGTCGATATGATATCACAAAATTCCAACCAAAATTATATTTTTGGACTTTTGTACAGATAAATAGTTTTCGTTTGCAGTTCAATATTTTGATTTTTATCATTATATATGTGGAATTTCCTTGTCCATAGACGTAGACATACATATATAATTATTCACATAAATTACTGGACGATATTTACCATGTACGATCTTGATTTTTATTTACCTAAGAATTTAAGTTATATACTACATCATTACTATATCGAATATTTTAATTCATGCAATTTCCAATTGTGTGTTTCATGCGTTTCAAAAAATGTGTCCTGCATTATTATATTTTTTCTTTCACGTTAACACGATTTTCTTTTGGTTCACTGAATGAAGGAAAATTGTATGCGTGATAAATGATAAGCTGACTTTTTTACGATTTGATGGTCGTAATTAGCATATTAGTATATGCACTATATCATATTTTTTAAAATAAATTAATCAGAATTAATGTAAAGCTGGTAGCTTTTAATATAGCAAACTGTTACATTCAAAATGGTTGAACTAATAATAATTTCTTCATCCCAGAGTTTCAACTGATCTTTCAGTATTTTTTTAATCTAACTGGGAAATAAAATGTAAACCTTAGAAATTAAATATTCTCCATGGCATTTCGACCAAAATAAAAGATAGACTGAATTACGAGTAATATATTTTTGTAAGTTAGAGTAATTTTAACAATTAATCTCATTGATCATAAATGAAATATCAACGTTGGAATTTTCTTCTCTGTGTTGCTTACACATTTGCACCCAAAGAAAAATGCTACAACCATATATTATTTAAATTAATGGAAGAATACCATTCACATGGTCGATCGAGGGGTGTTTAATAGCTAAAAAACGTGATTAGCATGTTAATATATGTATTATTAATGCTAAATATAGTTAATGAAGAATATCATCCACGGTCGGAGGGAGTTAGAGTAATTTTAACAATTAATCTCATTTTATTGATCATAAATGCCACCTTGAAATTTTCTTCTCTGTGTTGCTTGCACAATTGCACCAAAAGAAAAATGCTACAATCATATATTATTTTTAATTAATAAAAGAATATCATCCACATGGTCGAGGGGTGTTTTAATAGCTAAAAACGTAATTAGCATGTTAATATATGTATTATTGCTAAATTTAGTTAATGGCCGAATATCATCCACATGCATGGTCATGGGCGTGTCTTAATTAGTAGTTAAAAAAACATACTAATAAGCACGTTAATATTTATTGCTAAATAATATAGATATAATTCATCATTTCCACTAATTCATCAAAGCCGATAAAATTAAATATAGTCTATCAGAAATTTATAATTTAAAAAATATAATAAATTCAATAATAAAATTAAAACTTCAACAATTGAACCTGTAAAGTTTAGTTAAATTGTGAATCCGTTTTTGTTGTGAGACTGCTAATTCACCAGTGGCACTATGAAATACTCTCTCAGTCCCTAATTACTTGTCAACTTTTTCTTTTATAGTTGTCTCTAATTACTTGTCCATTTTGACAAATCAAGAAAGAACAAATTCTTTTTACCTATTATACTCTCAATTAAATAATTAATTATTTTAAAAAATATAAAACTTTTCATCCACTTTATAATTAATAGGGATAAAATGATAAACTCACTATGTCATTAATTATTTTCTTAATAGATGTATTAATTCAAAAGTGGATAAGTAATTAGAAACAGAGGGAGTAATTAATTTTGCATGAAATTCCTCAAGATTTTTAACAATATTTAATTTTGCATGGAATAAATTAATTTTGCATGAAATTCCTCAAGATTTTTAACAATATTTAATTTTGCATGGAATATATGTTTCCAAGGTGTTGCAGGCAGTAATTATGATTCTCTTCTAGGGATACTGTTTTCAACGTTGGGGGGGGGGGGGGGGGGGGGGGGGGGGGGGGGGGGGGGGGGGGGGGGGGGGGGGGGGGGGGGGGGGGGGGGGGGGGGGGGGGGGG
>JAJOOS010036284.1:0-18519 GCA_029582725.1 Solanum chiquidenum | reverse complement strand
GTGAGCCCTAGTCCCATATCCTAACACTCAGCTCGAGAGAGTGAGTGGGGTAAGGCGTAGACTGGTCTTCATGCGGCAAATGGGTGTCCGAGAGGAACGCATTTGAAACGGGGTAAGTTGCCCGAGAGGGAACTTATTTCCATCTAAAGCTTAGCCTAGTCACTATTATCTTGGAAATTTCCTATCGAAAGCATGTACCCAACCATTTATATCAACTTGTATTGCGGTCACACCCCCAGAACTCTTCCCCATACTTGATTTTCTTGTTAATTTTGTTGTTTTTACTTACTTGTGACAAAACCCTCAAATTGATATTTGTCACTTGTGTGTCCCCCCTTCGATTTACAATGTTTTTAATCGTTAATTTCTTTAGCTACGACTAGTTAGAACTAGATTTTATTTTCCCACTAATTCTCAAAACCACTCCCTTGGGACACGACCCCAACCCTTGGTTGGGTTACTATATTATCGACGATCGTAGACACTGGAACCGTAGTTAGTGTCGTTGGTCACGATAAGAATCAATCACGGACCGTGGGACCGGTCGTGGTCCTTGGCCAGGAGCGGGGGGTTCTGGGGTCTGGTATACAAGCCCCTACCACGGCCCGTGTGGAGGACCACAGACCGTGAAGGTCCCTGTGGTCCTCACTTGGTCTGAGGTCTGGAGGCTCAGGTCTAGGGGTCTACTGGTTAGGCTTCACGAACGCCCCCACGACCCATCTTCAGGACCACGGACCGTGAAGGTCCCCGTGGTCCTTACTTGGGCGAGGGGTATCTTAGGGATAATATTTGGGGCCTACTATATCACCCCTACGGACGCCACCATGGTCCTTCGTCAAGACCACGGCCTGTGAAGGGTCCCGTTGCCTGACGCCTGGGCCTGGTGGAGTTCCACTCCAGACCACGGACAGGTTAACGGGTCGTGGACCCTATCACGGTCCGTGAACCCTACCGTGCTTCACTGGTTCAGGTAAGTTTTCTGCAATTTTTTTCTAGGTCTGGTTTTTGAGGTGTTACAATATCTCTCCCCTTGGGAACATTCATCCTCAAATGAAGGCTAAACTAGCTGAAATGGAGGGAGAGAGCTGCAAACCCTACCACTAAACACTGGGAGCTGATTTCTAACTGAGCTAAGTTCCAAGAACATGTAAATACGCTGGAAATGCAAGTACAAACCGAAGGAACATGATACTAAGACTGAATTTATGCATGAATGACTGAAAAACTCTAGAGGAACTATTACCTCAAGCTGGAACGGAATCAGAAGGAAAGAGATGAGGATACTTGGCCTTTATGGCTGCTTCTGCTTCCCAAGTAGCTCCCTTTAAGGACTGACTCCTCCACAAAACGTTAACTGAAGCGACTTCTTTGTTTCTCAACCTTCGAACCTGACAATCAAGAATCTCAACTGGTGCCTCTTCATAAATGAGACTATTCTTCACATCCATACTTTCTAAAGGTACGATAGATGCTGGATCACCCACACACTTCTTTAACAATGAGATGTGGAAAACCGGATGCACTGCTGCTAGTTTCGTTGGCCACTCAAACTTATAAGCCACTTTACCAACCCTTTTCAAGATCTTGTAAGGGCATACATATCTATGGTTGAGCTTCCATTTTTTGCCTAATCTCATCACCGCTTCATAGGTGACACTTTCAGGAAAACTCAATCATCAACTTGGAACTCTAATTCCCTTCTCCTTACATCTGCATATGATTTCTGGCAACTCTGGGCTATTTTAAGTCTATCTTTAATGAGTTGCACTTTCTCCATAGCATTATGAACTGAATCTGGACCAACAAGGATGCTTCACCTACTTCAAACCAACCAACTGGATATCTGCACCTACGCCCAAACAATGCCTCATAAGGGGCCATCTGAATACTAGAATGGTATCTATTATTGTAGGCAAACTCAATAAGGGGAAGGTGATCATCCCAACTACCCTTGAAGTCGATCACACAAGCTCTCAACATTTCCTCTAAGGTATGAATGGTACGCTCTACCTGACCATCCGTCTGTGGATGAAAGGTTGTGCTAAGATTAGCTTGAGTACCAAGACCTTTCTGAAATGATTTCCAGAAATGAGAGGTAAACTGAGGACCTCTAGCTGAGATGATGGACAAAGGAACCCCATGCAACCTGACTATCTCATTAATATAAAGCTTGGCGTAGTCCTCCGCTGAATTTGTAGTCTTGACAGCCAAAAAATGTGTAGACTTAGTAACTCTATCAACAATCACCCAAATGGAGTCATGATGTCGTGAGTGCGAGGTAAACCTGTGATGAAGTCCATGTTGATAACTTCCCACTTCCAAGTAGAAATGTCAATATCTGGAGTCATACCTCCTGGTTTCTGATGTTCTACCTTGACTTGCTGACAATTGGGGCACTTAGCCACAAAATCTGCTATATCTCTTTTCATGCCATTCCACCAAAAGACTTCCCACAGGTCACTTTACATCTTAGTGGCGCCTGGATGAATAGAATATCTAGAGTTATGGGATTTTTCCAGAATATGTTGTTTCAACTTGCCCACCTCAGAAACACATAATCGACCCTGATAGCGAAGAACACCATCTCCCCCTTGGGAGGGAACCTCAACTCTTTGTTGATGGACTGCACCCTTAAGTTGAAGCAATATCGAATCACTATCTTGCTTTTCCTTAACCTCCACCACCAACGAAGGTTCTGACCCATTATGAACTGTTACACCACCATCTGATATGCTCATAAGACGAACTCCTAATCGAACAAGTTTGTGAACATCCTTCGCTAGTTCCTTTCTTTCTTCCTCGACATGTGCTACACTTCCCATAGATAGTCTGCTCAGACCGTCTGCTACTACATTGGCCTTACCAGGATGGTAATGTACACTCATATCATAATCTTTGAGGAACTCAAGCCATCTCCTCTGGCGAAGATTCAACTCTTTCTGGGTGAACACATACTGAAGGCTCTTATGGTCTGTGAACTCATCTACGTGAACACCATACAAGTAATGTCTCTAATCTTAAGTGCAAACACCACTGCTGCGAGCTCGAGTCATGAGTCGGATAATTATTCTCGTGCACCTTAAGCTGTCTAGAAGCATAAGCTATAACCTTACATCACTGCATCAACACACATCTTAGGCCGACTCTAGAGGCATCACAATATTTAACATAACCATCTGACCCCTCTGGTAGAATCAAAATAGGAGTTGTAGTCAACCTAGTTTTCATTTCTGCAAAGCTTTTCTCACAGTCATCTAACCACTGAAACTTGATTTTCTTCTGAGTCAACTTAGTCAATGGAGAGGCTATATATGAAAACCCTTCCACGAACCTTCTATAGTAACCTGCTAGACATAAGAAACTTTTGATATCTTTAGGAGAGGTGGGTCTGGGCCATTATTTCACTGCTTCTATTTTTTTGGGAATCTACTCGAATCCCTTCACTAGACACTCTATGCCCAAGAAAATTAAATGACTACAACCAAAATTTGTAGTTACTGAACTTAGCAAATAATTGGCGATCTTTAAGAGTCTATAGAACAACCCTTAAATGATTTGCATGTTCTTCCTCATTTCTAGAGTAAATGAGGATATCATGAATAAAGACGATAACGAACAAGTCCAAATACTGCTTGAACACTCTATTCATCAATCCATGAAAGTTGCAGGAGCATTGGTTAGTTCAAATGACATAACTACAAATTCATAATGACCATACCGAGTCCTGAAGGCTGTCTTCGGAATATCACTATCTCTGACTCTAAGCTGATAATAACCGGATCTGAGGTCTATCTTTGAGAAATGACTAGCACCCTGAAGTTTGTCAAACAAGTCATCAGTCCTAGAGATGGGATACTTATTCTTGATTATGACCTTGGTTAACTGCCTATAGTAAATGCACATTCTGAGATAACCATCTTTCTTCTTTATGAACAACACTGGTGCACCCCATGGCAAAATACTAGGTTTGAGGAAGCCCTTATCTAGAAGGTCTTTCAACTGCTCTTTCAATTCCTTAAGCTCAGCTGGAGCCATTCTGTAAGGAGGAATAGAAATAGGCTGGGTATCTGAAAGAGTGTAGTTCATTTCTTCAAAAGAGTATATGGGGACTATGTATTCCCAAAGAGTAAATGTTTTCACATTTAAACAAGAAAGGAAACACCAATTTTCAATAGAGCCTTTGAGCTAGTTTTTTAATAAAGAGTAAATGCTTTCACAATTAATAAAGAGAGGAAACATTTATTTCCTAGAGAGCCTTTGGGCTAGTTTTTGAATAATTATCTCAAACCACAAAAAGAGTTATGTTTTTAAACATATGAGCTAGTTATATTTTCGGAGTAGTATTGAGTACCGATATGAGGGAGAGTTTAGACAACTCACAACCACCATAAGCCATGTAGCCATCATGGGTAGAAAAGGTTCATACTTTTTAGATGATTTCCTTAGTGCTTTTAATTGTAGACTAGTGGATCCACTTAGCAGTTCGGTTCTATACCCCTGTAAGGTATAGGACGGCCTTGGTAGCGTGAGACAAAATGTTGTATCATCATATAGCTCTTAAGTGATGGTTATCGGTTAGAGAAACTCCCATTTAAGTATTTTGTATTCTTATATACACAAAGTTATTTGTATCTTCATATACAAACAAAGTTTATATTGTATCTTTGCATACAAACTGAATTACTATTGTATTTTTCAATACACAGAGTTGTTATCCATGTTTTAAAGGCTTTTCTTTATACTGCATTTGTATTGTTTCTTTCTATTGAAATGAGTTAAGTTTAGTTGAGCCCAGGTATATTCTTTCAAATTCCTTTCAAGCTTATGTCTTGTTTTAGAATTCCCCTCGTATGCTCGTACATTCAATGTGTTGATGCCAGTTGGCCTGCATCTTTTTATGATGCAGATATAGGTAGCCAGGATCAGCATCCAGTGCATGGTTAAATCTAGTTGAGCTTTAGAGTTGTTGGTGAGCCTCCTTGTGTAACACCCGGAAATTTAGTGAGTTGAACTAGTGTGTTCTAGAGCCTTTTGTAGGAGTTTTGGAGTGTCATATGAGGATTAAAATCAAAATAAATGATTCCCATACTTAGAATAGAGGTTTTAGGGGTTAAACGTCCGGGTATGACCCCCCAAGGACCACCCAAAGGGTCCTTGAAGGGGACCCCAAAAACAATCACCAAATTTGCAAAATATAGTGACCTACGGTTCCAATCTATTGGGCGTAGATTGACCCACGCCCCGTAGATAGGGGTTCATGGGTCAAGTCCTGCAACAGGCCTGCAAGTTGAAGCCACGAATCAGCAGCACGCAAAATGACCCCACCCACGGTCCGTGGGTGGTGGTTTCGTGAGTCACTGGCAGCTTTAGTGTTTTAGTTTTAAGTTAGGCTTTGGAGGTTAAGTTAGTAATTAATTAGGGGTTAAGGGAGGCTGGTTAGTTAGTTAATTATCAACCTATAAGTACTTAATAGAACCCTAAAACTAAGTCATTAACTCATTCATCTAAGACCCCAAATTACTCTCCAAATATTCTCTCTCTAAGAAGTGAAGAAGAAGAAGAAGAAGACGATGAGAACAGAAGAGGTCAGTTCCTCCATTGTTGAGAGATTTATTTAGGGCTTTCAATCAAGGTATGTGAAGCTTAATCATCTATGGGTTCTTCCACCCATAGATCCCCCATAGTTTCCCCACTTGTGAAATCAAAAACCCCATTCTAGCTAGGGTTATGCTTGCATATCTAGTGGATAACACCCAATTATGATTGATTTAGCTTTTTTTAGTGATATTATGATGTTTTCATATGATTCCTATGGTAAACCCTAATCCAAATTGATGAATGTGATCTTTGTGGGTTTATGCCATTAGAGGCAAAGTTGAAGGTTCAAAAGTGATCTTCCTAAATCAATGTCTTGTTTACTAATTGACCCTAGTTAGGATCATCTAATCATGAATTGAATTAGACTATATTGTATATGATTGATCTTGACTTGTAAAGTTAGAATTGAACCTTTATGATCAATTGAGACTAGAATCACCTAGTAATTAAAGATGTGATCAAGTTACCTTGAAATATAGGTATAAAGAAGAGATTAAGAAAGAAATATTGAGAGTAAGGTTGTGATCATCAAAGCTAGGGCTTTAGGGTGAAGCAAATGTGATTAACTATTGATGCTAAGGCTTTGAAAGTAAAGTCTAAAAGAGAACAGAGGTCTAATAGGTTGGATTATGGTGAAAGGCCTATACTCACCTAACCTACCTTATGAATGCTTCATAGATAAGAGTGATACAATCACTTGGGCATGGATAGATTTTAAAGAACATCCTTCCATGAGAGATGAGTGTTAAGCAAGGCTTAACAAGTAAACCTTGGGCTGTATGCTTGGCTCCAAGTGGATATTGACAATGAGATGGAGTGTCACACAAGATAGGGTCCGGACTCCAAGAAAAAAGGAGGGCCACACCTAGTTGATGTGAGGACTATCCAAGTTAAAGGAGGAACTCTTACGTAGTAGAGTGTGGGTTTTCCCAAAGTTAAGGTCTCATGAGATTGGGGCCTTCACATAGTGGAGTTAAGGTTCCTAGTAGAAATCTCCATATCCAATGAACTAAGACATGTTTAAAGAAGCATATCATAGTGTTCTAAAGCATAATTGACCTAAGAATTACTTAAGAAGTACCTCATAGTGTTCAAGAGTATAAGTGGACTTAGACATTCTTAAGGTAGTATCTCATAGGGTCCATATGAGTAAGGAACTTAGACATACTAAAATAAGTATCTCCTAGGGTTCAACTTAATAATGAACTTAGATGTGCTTAAGAGAGTACCTCATAGTGTTCTAAGGTTAAAGAGAGGAACTAGGTTCCAAACCAAGAAGTGTTAGTATGAGGATATAACATTAATACTTAGCATGAATAGTATTATAGGGTTCTATGCATGCATTGCACAAGTATGACTTAGGGTCATTAGAGAGAAGTCTTGAGATAGGATTGTGCTATAGTTGCCCTTCCTAGTTATAGTTGACTAAAGGTGAGAGGCTCCCTTAGTTATGAGAGTTAAGCTAATAATGAGGCCAAAGTAGGGTGAATATGACTATGATGACTTCAAGGTTATGCTTAGTGTGAAGGGTAGTATGGGATGCCTTTTATGCATTGCGCAAGTGTGTCTTGAGGTTACTTAGGAGTATGGAACCCTTACGGTATAGAAAAGCTTAGAGGTTTGACCATGTATATAGACTATGAATAAGATGACCAAAAATAAATACTTATCTTGGGTGGTATTATGGGATGCTATTATTGCTTTGCACATGTATGCTTTTGAGGTTACTTGAGAATGGTGCTATAATGGTAAAGAGGACTAAGAGTTTATTATGCCTATATGATCATGACTTATATCCTATGCTCATTAATGATGTTTTATGTTGACTTATGTTTATATGAAGCTTTTGTTAGATACCATGCTATGACTATGATGATTATGCTATGACTATGTTATTATCTCTTATGCTTATGCCTTGTGTTGACTAACCATTTGAGATGCTCTTATGATGTTGTGCTAGCTTTCATACTCGGTACATTTTGTACTAACGCATATTGCCTACATTCTAATCAAATGTACGGTTGAGGAGATTGAGTTACTTTGAAGGCTTGGTTTCCAAGGATCAAGAAGAGTTGAAGAATTGGTGAGTCCTCATAGCTTCGAGGACAAACCCTTATTTCCTTTATGTCATTTATTATGTTTTAGACTTTATATGGGTTGTGTCCTAAGACTTTTATTCATGAGTTTAAATATATGGTTTGAGACAAAGGTTTAGTAAAGACATCCGCTTGCTTAAGAAAATGTTTTCAATTGTATGATCTTAAAGAATTTTTAAATTTTCCATACTTTTCTATTACCTATGTTATGATACTATGGGCTTGTATGAGACCCCTTCGGGGTCAAGTACGCCGTGTTACGCCCAGGGGGTACTCTTGGGTCGTGACACCTTTCTTCCGAAGAACCCCTTATTATTACTTTATCATTTAAGTTCGTTCGGATGTCGTGGGTCTTGTCCCGACATCCATATCAGTTGTTAGAGGCTTCATAGATAGTTAGTTGATGTTAGTTCTTGAGTCTTTCCATTCCAGTTTTGATGTTTGAGACTTGAGTGCCATTTTTGCTAGTGAATGTTCTTTATACATTCTAAGTTATTTATTGAGATTTTATTTTACCTTTTTCAGTATTTTTATCATGAGTAAGTTTTCCTCTATGTGTTAAGCCAAGCCATGGATTTTCTTGGGGGCAACAATGGTTCTCGAGTACCAGTCCCCCCAAGGGTGTAGGGTCGGGGTGTGACAAACTTAGTATCAGAGCACAGAGTTCAAGAGTCCTAGGGAGTCTATGAAGCCGTGCCTATAGAGTCCTAGTTATCGGTGTTAAGCGCGCTACATCTATAATTAAGATGCTACAATATTTAGGGACTATCTCACTTCTTTCATATTCATTTCGTGCGATAGAGTTTATCTCTAAAAAGTTTCTTCTAATTCGTGCTTGCGCGTATCATTTTGATCATGCCTCCATGAAGAGCTATCGAAGGTCATCCCGCTAGGAGGAATGTAGAACCACAGGAACAAGGGGTACCTAATGCACCTGAAGTGCAACCTCAAGGAGAGGTCACCAATGTTGAGGTCCATGAACATATGTAGATTTTAAGTCAAGCTGTGACCAATCAAGTTGGACAGAGAGAGAATCGACAAGAAACGGTTGATACTTCAAGGATCCGTGAATTCTTAAGGATGAATCCATCAAGCTTCACCGATTCAAGTGTCAGTGAGGATCCAGAAAACTTTGTTGAAGAGCTTCAGAAGATTTTTGAGATTATGCATTTTGTTGATGCTGAGAGGGTGGAACTAGCTGCATAACAAATGAAGGGTGTCGCTAGAATCTGGTTTGATCATAGGAAGAAGAATCGAGTTGAGGGTGCACCACTTATGACTTGGGATTTGTTTGAGGAGGCCTTCTTGGGGTGTTTCTTTCCTCGAGAAATAAGAGAAGAAAAGGTTTGAGAGTTCCTCATCCTTAAGCAGGATTCTTCGAGTGTTGTTGAGTATAGTGTTAAGTTCACACACAACTTTCCCGCTATACTCCGAAGATGGTTGCTAACATGAGAGGCAGAATGAGTTTATTTGTTCCTGGGTTGCCTCATATTTCTAGTAGGGAAGGCAAGACAGCTATGCTGATAGGAGATATGGACATAGCAAGGCTGATGATCCATGTACAATATGTTGAGGAAGAGAAGTTGAAGGATAGAGATGAGTTTCAAAACAAGAGAGCTTAGACAGGGAATGAGTTCGGGCTGTAGAAGAGTAATGCCAGCCGGTCATCTTTCAACTAGAAAGAAAAGGGACCTGCTCCATCATCTTCTAGTGCACCTGCACCAAAGAACAAAGGTGAGTGCAATAGTATCAATTCACAGAATTTCAGAGCTAGACATGTGCATTCTTAAGGTAGTATGGCACAAGGGGGTAATAAGCCTCATGCATGTGCTAAGTATGGTAGGAGCCACTCAGGGGTGTGCCGTGATGGCTCTACTGGTTGCTTCAAGTATGGTCAGAATGGTCATTTTGTGAGAGAGTGTCCTAAGAACAAGCAGGGAAATGGTAATGGGGGCACTGAGCCCACTCTTCTTCAGTTGCTCCACCAGACAGAGTTGCATTTAGAGGAGCTACTTCAGTGGCAGATGAAGGTGGAAACCATCTTTATGCTATCACTAGTTTCCAAAAGTAAGAGGATTCACCAGAAGTTGTAACTGGTATGATCCAAGCGTTTAACTTTGATGTTTATGTTTTGCTAGATCAGGAGCGAGTTTATCCTTTGTAACTCCTTATATTGTGATGAATTTTGATGTTCTTTCTATGAAACTTATTGATCCCTTCAGTGTTTCTACACATGTTGGTGAGTCTATTCTAGCAGAGAGAGTCTATCGTGATTGTACCATTACCATCAATCAAAAGAGAATCATGGCTGATTTAGTTGAGTTAGACATAGTAGATTTTGATGTCTTTGTAGGTATGGACTAACTTCAATCTTGTTATGCCTCAGTTGATTGTAGAACTAGAGTTGTCAAGATCCACTTTCCTAATGAGCCAGTTATTTAGTGGAAGAGTAGTTCAGCAGTTCCTAAGGGTCATTTTATTTCGTACCTTAAGGCGAGGAAGTTAGTTTTCAAGGGGTGTGTCTATCACTTAGTCCGAGTTAATGACTCTAGTGTTGAGATACCTCTTATTTAGTCAGTTCCAGTAGTTAAAGAATTTCCAGAAGTCTTTCCAGATGATCTTCCCGGAGTCCCTCCTGAGAGAGAAATAAACTTTGGTATAGATATTCTTCCCGATACTCGTCCTATATATATTCCGCCATATAGGATGGCACCAGTAGAGTTAAATTAGTTAAAAGAGTAGTTGAAAGATCTCCTAGAGAAAGGTTTAATTCGACCAAGTGTCTCACCTTGGGGCGCTCCGGTCCTATTTGTGAGAATGAAGGATTGTTCTCTTAGAATATGTATAGATTATCGTCAATTGAAAAAGCTTACTATCAAGAATAAGTATCCTCTTCCAAGAATTGATGATCTCTTTGATCAGCTTTAGGGTGCCACTTGTTTCTCTAAGATAGACCTCAGATCTGGCTACCATCAGTTGAGAGTAAGGGAATGTGATATTCTAAAGTCAGCTTTTAGGACCCGTTATGGTCATTATGAGTTTCTGGTAATGTTGTCGCTTTAACTAATGCGCCTGCAGCATTCATGGACCTTATGAATAGAGTATTCAAGCTTTATTTCGACATGTTTGTTATCGTGTTCGTTGATGACATTCTAATCTATTCGAGGAATGAGGAAGATCATGCTAGTAATCAAAGAATAGTTCTCCAAACTCTAAAGGATAGAGAGTTGTATGCCAAGTTCTCTAAGTGTGAGTTCTGGCTTGATTTTGTGGCATTCTTAGGAACATTATTTCCAGTGATGGGATTAGAGTTGATACTCAGAAAGTAGAGGAAGTGTAGAATTTGCCTAGACCATATCTCCAATTGATATTAGAAGTTTCTTGGGGTTGGCTGGATATTATTGAAGGTTCGTCGAGAGGTTATCATCTATTTCATCCCCTTTGACCAAGTTGACTTAGAAAACAATGAAGTTTCAATGGTCTGAAGCTTGTAAGAAAAGCGTTCAGGAATTGAAAACTAGGTTGACTATTACCCTAGTATTGACATTACCAGAGGGTACGCAAGTCTTTGTTGTATATTGTGATATGTCCAGAGTTGGTTTGGGTTGTGTGTTAATGCAAAATGGTAAAGTTATAGCTTATGCCTCTAGACAACTGAAGGTTCATGAGAAGAATTACCCAACTCATGATCTAGAGTTGGCTGTCATAGTATTTTCTTTGAAGATATTGCGTCATTATCTTTATGGTGTTCATGTAGATGTGTTCACCGATCACAAGATTCTTCAATATGTGTTTAGTTAGAAAGAGTTTAATCTCAGACAGAGGTGGTGGTTAGAATTACTCAAGGATTATGCCATGAGTATTCTATATCAAGATCCTATATTACTTGAATTGAAGGCAAATGCTCATAAGCAAAAAAGTAATGGCTTTTGAACAAGGGGGAGATGGTGTACTGAGGTAACAAGGTAGATTTTGTGTTCCAAGGGTGGATGAACTCCAAGAGAGTATCATGAAGGAAGCTCATAGCTCCAGATATTCTATTCATCCGGGTTCCACAAAGATGTATCATGACTTGAGAAAGTATATTTGTGGAATAGCATCAAGAAAGGTATTGATAAGTTCGTTGTTGAATGCCTGATTTTTCAACAGGTTAAAGTAGAGCACCAAAGGCCCGGTGGTATGGCCTTAGAACACAGAACTTTCGGAGTTGAAGTGGGAGATGATCAATATGGATTTCATAACTGGCTTGCCGCGGTCTCGCAGGCAACATGATTTTATTTGGGTGATTATTGATAGAATCACTAAATTAGCCCACTTTTTGCCGATAAAGACTACCCATTCTGTAGAGAATTACGCCAAGTTATACATTAAAGAGGTAGTAAAACTTCATGGAGTTCCAGTGTCCATTATTTCAGACAGAGGTGCACAATTTACTGCACAATTTTTAAAGTCATTCCAAAAAAGGCTTGGGTTCAAAGGTAAACTTGAGTACTGATTTTCATCCTCAGACAGATGGTCAAACAGAGCACACTATTCAGACTTAAGAGGATATGTTGATGGCTTGTGTGATTGATTTACAAGGTAATAGGTTTGATCACCTACCTCTCATCGAGTTTGAGTATAACAATAGTTACCACTCTAGCATCCAAATGGCTCCCTATGAAGCTCTTTATGGGAGAAGATGGATATCTCCTATTGGATGGTTTGAGGTTGGTGAAGCTGGGTTGATAGGACCAGACTTAGTTTATCAAGATATGGAGAAACTGAAGGTTATTGAAGAGAGATTGAAAACAACATAGAGTCGTCGGAAATCCTACACTGATATTAGGAGAAGAGACTTAGAGTTTGAAGTAGATGATTGGGTATACTTCAAAGTTTCACCCATCAAGGGTGTTATGAGATTTGGTAAGAAGGGGAAGCTTAGGCCTCGGTATATTTGTCCTTAGAAAATATCCAAAAGGATTAGTAATGTGGCTTATGAGTTGGAGCTACCACAAGAGTCAGCAGCAGTTCATCCGGTGTTTCATATTTCTGTGTTGAAAAAGTTTATGGGCGATCTTTCACTGATTATACCAACTGAAGATATTTGTATTACGGACAACTTGTCTTATGAGGAGATTCATGTTCAGATTTTAGACCACCAAGTTCACAAGTTGAGGACCAAGGAGGTATCATCAGTCAAAGTTCTATGGAGAAATCACTTTGTTAAGGAAGCTACTTGGAAAGATGAGGAAGATATGAAGTAGAGATATCCACATCTCTTTGAGTCTAGAGAAATTCCAGATCAAGGTACTAATTCTCTTCTTAGTACTCTTTAATTGATATACATAATGTGTTAGATTTGCTTGTTGAGTGTTTGAGCTGAATGTTGGGTGTTATGCCCTTAGCCTACTAAGAGTAATCTCATTCGAGGACAAATGTTCCCAAGGGGATATATTGTAACACCCAGTTATTTGAAAGAGCTAGAAATAGAAACAAACCATTTTTGGAAAGATCAAATTTGGAAAGTTTGGCAAGTTTGGCTAAGTATAAGTTTTGGATCAACTTCAAACGACCATAACTCTCAGCACAGAATGAGTTAGGTGTTCTATAAGATATTAAAGAAAAGTTCGTCTTTGAATTATATTTCTAACGACATTGAGTTTGCTAATATTCGAGTTTAAATAAGGGAGATATGCTCGTACGAACTTGGGCTGTCTAGATAAGGAAAGTTAACCGGATTTTAAAGGGGTATTTTGGTCCTTTCATTACCCAATTAATTAAATCCATTTTTAGTAATTTATTTGGGGTCTAAACTGATTTGTTTCAGTTTACCCTTTATAAAATTACGCTAGGGATTTGAGAAAAGAGAAAAGAGAAAAGAGAAGAAGAGAGGAGATGAAGCTAAGGATTTGTCGCGTTCTTGAAGGTTAGCTTGTGGATTTCACCAAGGGTTAATCCCTACGAGGTATGTGAGATCACATAGCGTTGGGTTCTTTCACCCATGCACCAATCATGATTTATTTCAGCATATTTATGTTCTAAAAAGTAATGTAATTGAGTTCTTAATGGATTTTGTTAAAGTTTCTATTGGGTTCTTGATTGTTGAGTTTTTGAGAAGTTCTTGAGTTAGTTTCATGAGATTTGAAGTTAGTTTTGAGTACATTATTGTATACTTTGGTTGGGTATTCGAATCTAAGTGTTTGGGGAAATATTAAATTGACTCTAGACGAATTAGGGTCGAAAAACAAGCACGAAAAATCGTCAAAAATATGGGGAATGGGGATGGGGCACCGCGCCACTCAGAGCATCCCACAGCCGGTTCTGAAGTTAGGGCACTAGGGTGCCGCGCCACTCAGAGCGCCCCATCACAACTTCTACAGTTTTTCCTCAGGCGCCCGGCGCCACTCAGAGCACCAGGGTCGCCAGATACTCTACCCTTTCCCACTTCTTTCCGTTTGAGTTTCCTTGAATTGTACCTATGATTTCTAGTTGATTTCTACACTACAAGGTACGTCTAAACATCATGATATCATCCATAAACATGAATCATAACCTTGAATCCATAAATTCAAATTCAAGGAAAGTTAAGATCCAAGTCTAGAGAGTTTATAGAGTCTTTTCAAAAGACTTTTACAAATGCTTTAAACTTTTTTTAAGATTTGAGTTGAGTAAAGAGTAAAGAGGAAAGAGTGAAGTTAATTGCTTCAAAAGAGTATATCCGGACTATGTATTCCTAAAGAGTAAATGTTTTCACATTTAAACAAGAAAGGAAACACCGATTTCCAAAAGACCATTTGAGCTAGTTTTTCAGTAAAGAGTAAATGCTTTTACAATTAAGTAAGAGAGGAAACACTGATATCCTAGAGAGCCTTTGGGATAGTTTTTGAGTAATTATCTCAAACCACAGGAAGAGTTGTGTTTTTAAACATATGAGGTAGTTATATTATTGGAGTATTGAGCACTGATATGGGGGAGATTTCAGACAACTTCCAACCCCCATAAACCATGTAGCCATCATGGGTAGAAAAGGGTCATACTTTTTAGATGATTTCGTTAGTGCTTTTTAACATAGACTAGTGGATTTACTTAGTCGTTAGGTTCTATACCCCTGGCAAGGTATAGGACGGCCCTGGCAGTGTGAGGTAAAACATTGTATCATCACATAGCTCTTAAGTGATGGTTGTCGGTTAGAGAAACTCCCATAGAAGTATTTTGTATTCTTATATACACAGAGTTATTTGTATCTTCATATACAAATAGATTTTATATTGTATCTTTGCAAACAAATTGAATTACTAATGTATTTTTCAATACACAGAGTTGTCATCCATGTTTGAAAGACTTTTCTTTATACTGCATTTATATTGTTGCTTTATATTGATATGAGTTAAGTTGAGTTGAGTTGAGCCCAGGTATGTTCTTCCAGATTCCTTTCAAGCGTATGTCTTGTTTAAGAATTCGCCTAGCATGCTCGTACATTCAATGTACTGATGCTAGTTGGCCTACACTTTTTTATGATGCAGATACAAGTAATCAGGATCAACATATTGCGCATCATTGATTCTAGTTGAGCTTTAGAGTTGTTTGTGAACCTCCTTGCTTTCGGAAGATCCCTTGTTATTACTTTATCATTTTAGTTTATTAGGATGTCGTGGGTCTTGTCCCGACATCCATCTCAGTTGTTAGAGGCTTCATAGATAGGTAGTTGATGTTAGTTCTTGAGTCTTTCCATTCCTGTTTTGAAGTTTGAGACTTGAGTGCCATTTTGGCTAGTGAATGTTCTTTATACATTCTAAGTAATTTATTGAGATTTCAGTTTACCTTTTAAAGTATTTTTATCATGAGTAAGTCTTCCGCTATAAGTTAAGCCAGGTCAGGGATTGTCTTTGGCCAACAATGGTAGTGCCAGCCCTCCCTAGGGTGTAGGCTGGGGGCGTGACATCATGTACAAGTGACCACATCAGGATAATCTTCCTAATCCTGGAGATAATACAACATGTTCTTGTGATGACCGCCACCTTTACTGGATGAAGCACCCTGCTGAGTTGGGCGACCTGCTGGTGTTTATGGAGCTGTAAACTGAGCCCTATTATTGTTACTTCCTTGCCCCTGTTTAAGAGAAGGGCAATCTCTCAACCTGTGACCAGTCTGACCACAACCAAAACAACCTTCCTTACTCGCCTGGATAGTTCTTACCATACTTTGGACAAGTTGGGTAGGTCGTGTTACCTGAAAAACTCCCCTGAGACTTAGAGCCTAATGCCCTACCTTTTAAATCATGTCAGAACCTGGGGGATGGAGAACTAGCTGATGAAGGTGCTGGGGTTGATGACCTTTTCTGATAGTGCGAGCGATTCCACCACCCTATTTATGCTGAGAGTACTCATAGTTCCCTATTCTAGACTTTTTGTTGTCCTTAGCTAGTTCTCTAAGCTTATCTCCCTCAACCTGCTGAGCATGAGTCATGAGCCTAGAGATATTCATATGCTACAACAACATAGCATTTATGCACTCTATTTTCACCAAGTCAGATACCCCAAATAGGAACTTACTCATTTGTGCCCTGGAATCGGCAACCATATGTGGAGCATACCTAGAGAGCTGGGTGAACTTAAGTCCGTACTCTTGGAGTGACATAGAACCTTGCCTCAAATTCATTAACTCCACAGCTTTAGCCTATTTCAACTCTTTTGGGAAGAACCTATCCAGAAAAGCTCCGGTACAACACTCTCAAGTGATAGGAGTTGCATTCTCACCCCTGTTTTCCTTCCACTGCGTGAACCATATGTGAACCACATCCTTACGCTCGTAGGACACCAACTCTACCCTATCATTTCCAGTAACTTACATCACTAAAAAAATCTTATTGACCTCATCAATAAAGTTCTGGGGATCTTTACCAACTTGCGACCCTAGAAACTCAGGCGGATTCATCCTAACAAAATCACGAACCCTAGTGGCCACTGATCCACCACAAGTATTTGCATAAAATGGAACTCGCCGATTGTTCTGATTGGCTACACTCTGGGCCAAGAGTTAGATAGCCTTCTGAAACTCTGCATTTGAAACCTCATGGTCTGGGACTGGAGGAACTGCGTTAGCGCTACGGGCATTAGCATTCCTTGTGTAAGTTCTATGAGGAGGGATGATTTGAAACACATAACGTTGAGTTAGAAAGGACATCATACCCACACACGATAGGAATAACAAGAAAGTGAAATTGTTTCCTAAAACACTTCGTAACCTCCCCTCATAGGTGTGGCGCGCTTCACACTTATGAAAATGACTCTCTTTATTGCGGCTTTTCAGACATCCTAGGACTCTTAAACCTAATGCTCTGATACGAAGTTTATCACGCCCTAGGGATACCCACTTGACGTAAACACGGGACCTAAGATCACGAGTAAGCCTAAGCTAACCCTGAACTGGCATAGCATAAGCATATAAAAAAATTCTGAAATAAGAGATATTATACGGAAGCTTAAAATATGAGATAAACTAAATGGTGGGGAATACCTAATACTAGTCTGAAGATAAATACTGGATGAGAGTTAATAACATTGGACTATAATTCAAAAACTAAAGATGAATCTAACTATGTTTGAAGTAAGCCTCTAACTGACTAGAGATACTGGGACATGCCCCCAGCTAACTCTAGCAATACTGAAACTAAAATGAAAGACTGAATGTAAAAGAACATGTATGTTGAGGACCTCAACCTACATCACAAAAATATGTAGCACAGAGTATGCGTCACTACTTGAAAGGTACTAAGCATGAAGGATAGGATAAAACTGAACAAAACATATAACTGAGCAAAGCATAACTGAGTAATGACATAATCTGAACATGATGGAACTACTGATATATACTGAAAAGAATTGAATGCAATGACCAAGTACATAACGTGTTGATACTTAATACTGAAATATATCTAGTAACCTAGTAAAATGCACTAGAGTCTGACTGTGGGAGATACTATTAATCGACATAAAATGTGTGTCAAAGGTGGAGTCCGATGTATATGCCTCATCAAGAGGACTGATGCTTATCGTGACCAACGACACTAACCTACGGTTCGACTATCTACGATTGTCGATAATATAGTAACCCAACCAAGAGTTGGGGTGGTGTCCCAAGGGAGTGGTTTCGAGAATTAATAGAAAAATAAAATTTAGTTCTAACTAGTCGTAGCTAAAGACATTAACGATTAAAAACATTGTAAATTAAAGGGGGACACAAAAGTGTCAAATAATAATGGGGGTTTTGTCCCTAGTAAGCAAAAATAACAAGGAAATCAAGTATAAGGAAGAGTTCTTGGAGCGTGACCGCAATACAAGTTGAGATAAATAGTTGGGTACATGCTTTTGATAGGAAATTTGCAAGATAATAGTGACTAGGCTAAGCTTTAGATGGAAATAATTTTCCTCTCGGGCAACTTACCCCGTTTCAAATGCAATCCTCTCGGACACCCATTCGCCGCATGAAGGCCAGCCTACGCCTTACCCCACTCACTCTGTCGAGCTAAGTGTTAGGATATGGGACTAGGGCTCACCCTCTCGGGCTGAACCTCATGTCGACCCACTCCTTAGGCCATCAGTCTAGTGGTCTTGGTTTCACGACCTCCTTCTCGGGCAAGCCAAAAACACATGGGTGGCTTTGTATTTGCAACGACAAACCCATTAAATTAAACCACAACCACTAGGTGAAATCACCATTAAAATACATCTAACCTATCAGCAAGGAAGACCCAACAATAATATCAACACATATTTGCTAAATCACACCCCAAGAATGGGAGTTTTTAGCCACACATCAAGAGATAGAAATTTATACCTTCAAT
>JAJOOS010036283.1:0-17320 GCA_029582725.1 Solanum chiquidenum | reverse complement strand
AAAAAATAGAGTAGATCACCGCAATATAAAAGAGAAAAAAAGCACAAGAATTTTTTTTAAAAAAAAGCTCGAAGAAAAAGGGTAAAAGTAAAAAAAATTAAACGCGGCATGACAAGACAAGTTAAACTTATTGGATTCAGATTACTAGTTTCCTCCTATATCTCGCTCAGTTTTTTATCTTGTAATTTTCACATATTTACTTCTTTATATTTCGAACCCCCTCCACAGAAATCCTGGATCCGCCACTGGAGGTAATGTCTACGTACATTCTAAAATTCTCATATTCACTTGTGGGATTTCACTTGTTGTTATTGTTTTCTTACAATTTATAAACTTGAGAAAATCTTAGATCACACTTTAAATTTTACAAGTTATTATAAGTATAAGATGATAGTTAAATGTTTTGTCTGTGAGATTGGGAAATATTTGAGTAAAAAGTAACTCGAGTTTAACATTGTCCAAAAAAGTAATTTTAAAAAAAGTTATATATGTACAATTTCTAAAATAGAGATTAAGTCTAAATAAAGATTTATTTTCTCCGTGCACTTTTACTTGTCCACTATACTAAATATACATTTTCATTTTTAGCATATCGAAGAGAAAGACGCATAGTTTTTCATGTTTTACCCTCAACATTAATTGCTTATTAATCAAATCTTTTTCCAAAACTTAAGAATACATATCAATTAATATGAATATTTCAATAAAATACTCATATCAATTATTATTTTTAAAGAGCGTATAAATTCAAACCGAATAAGTAAAAACAAATGTATAGACTAAAAAAAGGAACAGTTGAGTAAGTAGCATAATGACAATTTTCCATTTTAAGTTTTTAAGACGTTTACTTGAAGTTTTCACAATATTATTTATTTTTAACTAGATGTCTCGGGTTAGAGTTCCTTTGAGTTTGAGGTCGCCTTTGTTAGGAGCACTTTACCCCCAATGTGGGACTTCCCGTCACGAATTCAAATTTCGTCGAATTCTAATGCAGATATCGATCCTCGAGTGAATATTTTATTATTATTCATTTAAGACGGAGGAAGAACTCAAATAATTAGGAGAAAATTTGGTAGATTTATTTTTAAAAATAATTAGAGGACTAATTGCCGTTTATATTCATACCAAAATTAACTAAACGCCAAAAACCACATGATAGAGGAATATTTTTGCATAGATTGCTTTTAAAATAGTTATTACTTTTTAAAAAAAATTATAATCATAAATCATAGTCAAATGTAAAGATACCAAAATGATAATAATTTTATTAGAAACAAAACTAATAAAACAAGACCTACTTATTATATTGTTTTATTTTAATAATTGGTGTTCCATTTGTTTAGCATTTAAATGAGTTATGACTAACAAACACCCATGTGAAGCCTCACTTGGAATATTATGAATTGTAAAAAAAAATAAAAATTTAACAATTGACAAAAAAATAAATAAATTATTTACACTTAGCTGTCTACATAATTAGTATTACGTGTCTGTAATCATTTCTTGAACCTAGTCTTTCTAATTATGAAACAATTTGTTTTGTTTATAGTATATTTACAGCGGGATGGATAAAAAAATTTAAACTTTAATTAAAAAAATTTAAACTTTAATTAAAAAAATTGGATTTGAATCTTGAATATGATAAAAATCTTATTAGAGAACAGTTTGCTCTCAAATGAGCCTTACGTGATATGAATTCTACAATTAGTTAGTGTTAGATCTAACATGAATATCAGTTATCGAACGAGAAACAAAATAATAAAATTTCACATCTACAATATTTATTTTTAAGAATAACTTGTTCAATGTGATTTTTCTTCTTTCAATTTTTAATGGATCGCGAAATACTTGAACGTTGAGCAAGCCTGATTAGTTTCGATTCAAGATTAATTTGATCAATATTTTGATCAAACTTGACTTGACAAAAACTTTGAGTAACTCGACTCAATTTGATCATATGAGTGTACTATAAACGATAACTATAATATAACACAGTTTGATGCGAATCGAACTAGAATTATAGAAATTTGATTAGGTGCGACTCGAGTTTTGGTAAAGTAGGGTATGATAACAAACTAGGTTAGATATGAATCAGCTTGACTTGACTCAATGTTCTACACATATTTAGCTTTTATAGGCAATTTCCTAAATTTTTTATTTTATTTTTCACTGAGTATGAGCATTATTTTTGAAGTTCCGATTAATCTGAAATTGTGTTATGTAAAATTTATTGGAAAGAAGAACATTATTTACAACATTTATTTTATTTTTCAAAACCATCTAAGACCTCTAGGTAATGACGTAAGAATTTTTATCAAGCAAACGTTTACACAAATTAATCACGAGCAAGTGATAGTTCATATACCAAACATGTCATGTATTGGTTATATATAAACATTGATTTGTATAGGGTTCGAGAAAATGATCAAAATAATTTTTAATGTATACTTTTGATTCTATTTAGTCCTTGATATATAAATATGATGTAAATAATCCTTAATATATTGCATAAAGTGATCAATTTGATCTTAGACCCTACAAATAAAGACTATTATTGCAAATGCTATCAAAATAAAAAATTAAGTCCTCAATATCTTTTTTCATACACGATATACTTATGCTATATTGAAGATATTCTAAGCTTTCTTTTATACTTCATTAAATATATTTATTATAAAATTATAATTTTCTTTAAGCTTTATTTCCGCATCAATTTTTTTCTCATGATTTATTTAAATTACGATTAACAACTTTAATATGGATCTAGATTAAACAATATAAAAGGGTACATTTATTTTGTAGTTTGATAGCTCACCTATCGTGGACTTCCATTTATTTTTAACAAAAAAAAAAGTGACGATTATTTTTACTTATATTGTAAAGCCTAAGACCAAATTAATTTCTTTTTGAAACCATTTCCATCGTGCACCAAAACTCATACATTAAAAATTATGTTATCACTTTCTTAGTAAAAGTTTTATACATGTCATCACAATCTTAACACTATTGTGTTATATTTATATTATTGTAATGAATATAATATTGGAATAAATTGTATCATTATCGTTATTATATAATGTCACACATTAATAATAAACTTATAAAAAAAAGTATGATACAAAGTAAAATTACTATAAAACCAGTAGGATAAAAAATAAAATAGAATTATTAAGTACTCATAAGTAAAAACAAAAAGAAAAGAAAATACTAGAGTAACAATGCGATCCCACTAAATCGATCGTTATATAACTCGATCAATTTAAACAGAACTATATAATAAAATTTAAGTAACAATCAAACAAACATAATATTTAAACGAATAATATAATACAATATAACGAGTAATGACCTCGAAATCAATGATTGGGCCAAGAATGTCAATACGAGGGTTCAAAATCTGAAGAAGTAAAACATACAAACTAATCTAATGAGATTTAACATCTACTGTATACACATTAAAAATAAGTAAAATTTTCGTTCAACGAGAATTTGAATATTCTAACTCCATTGATAATGGAAATAAGATATTAGTCAAAGTGCACACAAAAACTCAAATATATATGTGTATATGTAAGAGAAAAGAGGAAAATAATATATATATGTAAGAAGAAACCTGTGAATGAGAGTATTCTTGATTTGTTCTTGTTACTGTGTGTATTTGTGTGTGTGTGAGAAGAAGAAGAAGACGAAGTCAATTGGGTGGGCGGGGCGACAAAGACAAAGCAACTAGTATTACACTGTTTCCATTTCTCTACAGTATAATAAATAACAAGACTTTTCTCTATACAATATACTCTGATTCATTCAATTCAATACAAAATTTTGACTCCCTTTATAGTCTTCTTCAGATCACCATTTGTTTTTCACTTCCCAAACTTTCTGAACAAACCCCACCAAAGTATTTACTTTTCCTGCCGATTTTTGCTTCCAAGGTTTGATTTTACCCCCTTTTGAGTTTATTTTTGTTGGGGAATCTGGGGGATCGGTGTTGATTTTGGATTTTTAGTATGGTTTTGTATTGGATTTGATACTATTGTTGTTTAGTTTTGTGGGGTTTTGTTTAAATGCTTGAAAAAGGGTAATCGAGTTGAGTAGCTGGTTTTAGCCTGTTTTGTTATTCAATCTGTTGTGTAGATTTGTGAGCAAGTTTGTTTCTTGATTTTTTGATATTTGTGTAGCAGTTTTACTATGATTTCAGTTTCCTGTCTTAGTTTTGAGGGGTTATTTTTATTAATTACTGAGAAATTTACTGTTTTTTCAGCTTGGGTTAATGCTATTATTGTTGTGTTGTGTTTTGAGGGTTATTAGATTGTACTGGACTAATGAAATGTGAAGTGGATCACTTAGATTTTGGAAGGCGGATTGTTTTGGTGTAACGTGAATAGATAATGAAGTCACTTAAAGAGAGGAAGAAAAGGTCTTTGTGGAAATGAAAATCAATTTGATTATGGGGTTTTCTATTGTTTTCGTGTGTTTAAATATCGTATGGACTATGGAGGGTTCAAAGTAGTTATCTTTGGTGCATTTAGGCTTCTAAAGTGACTCTTTTTTCATATCTTCTAAAGTGAAGATACCAAAGATTTGGTCTTTGATCTTTGCTTATTACGAGTGTGAGACTATTTCAGGTAGCAACTGTGATTTGTGAAATCCAATGACATGGTGACTATTGGTTATAGAACACAGAGAAAGGAATATAACTATGGCAAAATTGAGTAATGGGGATGTTAAAGAAAGAGTTGGCGTGCCTTTCTCGATGCCAACTCTTTAACGACCCTGGTTCAATTGACTATATCATATATCATGTCATGTTAGGTTCAGTCATGTTGTTGGTCAACTCTTAACATTTTCCATTTTCCATTTTCGTCTTGGTTAGTCTATGTCGTTGGCTTTTTGTTTCTCTGTGAGATGTTGATGTGCTTAATTTCTAACTTCTTGCATGCCTGTCATACAAGCATTCAATATATGTCAGTAGAAGCATAAGATAACATTTTCTCTTGTTATTGATATTTCACCTAGCCCGTTTGATATTAATGATGACAATGGATGAACACTTTCAATGTGGAAAGGGCTTAGTTTCAGAATCCTTTTGAACTTTGTATTATAGCACTGATGACGGTCCTGTTTCCTTGTTCTAGAGGCACCAAATATAATTTATTAACTTCTTGACTAGTATTTTTCAGAATATCTCACGGGTATAAGAAGGATAACTATGAGCTGCTTCGGTTGTTGTGACGATGATGACATGCATAAACCTGCTGATCATGGACCATTCATGACCAACAATGCAGCAGGTTAATTTCCTCCTTATACCATTTGCTATTAATAACATTTCGAACTCTTTGAAATGATAAATTCAGCTGCAGGAGAGGGGCAAGAGGGTAGTGGGTTTCAATCCTAGTATCTCCTGGATTAAAGCTCAACCTCAACCTCAACCACTGAGTACTGATGTATAATATATTATCAGTAGAGTTGGGAACTAATAGGCGAATCTTCCTATCAGGTCTATAAGTAAATTAGTTCCAGTATCTTGGAAGCTCAGAGATCATGATGTTTGAATCTAGTGTCGTCGTGACCTGGTAGGGAAGATATGCCTGCTGTGCAAACATGTCTTTCACCTCAATCTTCCAGTTTAACCTTAGTAAATTTTTAAACAGTCAGGTGAAAGTTGTAGTGTTTAGTTCATTGCTTTGGCTTTACCCCTATTCTAAAGATATGCTTTCTTTAGATAGTGTCATGATTTTACTCACTGAGATTCTATTATTTCTTTTTTTACCTGTAGGATTTATGGTTTTCACTCTTCCCTAACTGAAAATCTTTTTTAGGCTACAATGCAGGGCAGCGTGCAACAGAAAGTGCACAAAGGGAGACGCAGAATGTTAACATCCTGCCCATTGCTGTTCCTTCTATAACTGTTGATGAGTTAAAAGACATCACAGACAACTTTGGTACAAAAGCCTTGATAGGTGAGGGATCGTATGGAAGGGTATACCATGGTGTCCTGAAAAGTGGACGGGCTGCAGCCATTAAAAAGTTAGACTCAAGCAAGCAGCCTGATCGAGAATTTTCAGCACAGGTCAGGTCGATTAGATTGTCCTACTTTGATTATTCTATATTATACATAAACCTCTTACCCTGCTTGGATATGATGTAACCGTTTCAGGTTTCCATGGTATCAAGACTAAAACATGAAAACGTGGTTGAGTTACTCGGTTATAGTGTGGACGGCGGTCTTCGTGTGCTGGCTTATGAGTATGCCCCAAATGGATCTCTCCATGACATTCTTCATGGTTAGTTTACTATAAGCCTTTGTGTATCTATTCTATGCATGTTGACCAATTCATGACTTTGTGGATTTGGTTGTTCTAATTTATATATACCGGTGAAACTCAGATGAAATTCAGATTTGGTTGTTCTAATTTATATCCATTGTGGTAGGTTGAGTTTGGAAATGATCGCGCAATCCAAATCCAACTAGGTCATGTGCCTGCCCTATAGTGTGCACTTTAAGTACTTGACTACTGCACTTTCAACCCTCAAAAAGTTGTCAAAGCTCCTACCCCGATATATCCCCTTTCTTGAAGTACCTCACCAGGGTCTTTTTTGACATGTGTCATGGAAGTGTTATGTAAAGTTGCTCTAATCAAGAGTAGACTTGCACCAAGACTTACTCATATTTCATGCTACTAATTGGACAAACCCTTAAGTCTTTCCTTCTTACTTCCAGATTTTATCCTTTTCTTCTCTGTTGTGCATATACATTTCTTTCCCTTGTCCTCTTTTCAAAAATATATTTCGTTCATAAGTTCCATTGGTTACGTACTTGACTGTGCACATGGTGAAAAAGTTTTCTACATATTATATTGCTAGTAACTGGACAGACTTCTGAAAATGATAAGTTGGTTAAAATGGAAAATATCTACGTAATAAGTTTTACGTTCCTCAGATTGAGTAGCTATTAATCCTAAATGACAATAGGGGTTTGAACTCATGCTTGCTTTAACCTAATCTACTTGGATCCAGATTTTGGTATATTGGGTTTCTGTGTATATTTCTGTCCAATATGGTTCAAGATTGTGTTAAGCATTTTGGACATATAAAATTGGACAGGAAGTGTGCACTGGGTTAAGATAGAGGGTCTACAGGATATCTAAAGGTAGAATATTATTATTTTTAGTGTGCTTCCATTCCCCTAGTAGCCTTTTCATAGTCCAAACTTGGAAAGACTGATGTCAGAAAGGTCATTGGGACTGGGCCACCTCATTTGTCAGATATCGGAAGGATAATCTATCAAGGAAGTAGGGAGAGGCAGGGTGCTTGAAGTGGGTTTCTACATCATACTGATGAAGCTTTATAGAGAGATGGTTGTTCCAATATATTCTTGACCCAATGTAATGAATTGAATTTGATCGCAGTCGTGTAAGATGCTCTTATTTTTCTTCAAAATTCAGTCTAGCCCACCTTTTTCTCATGTTAATTTCAGCCATTGGCACTGCTCCTTTAGTAAGTAATAGAGAAGGATAAAATCCTAGTATTTTGAAAATCCATCATTATCCTGCCAAATCGATTGCATCCTTCCTCTCTCTCCCTGATAAGTAAATTCTAATTCATGAAAACAGCTCCAAAAGGTGATGTTTTTGGGTTGTATTTACCTATCCATTTCCACTCTGTTAAACAAAATAAAATTTCTGCCTTGCAATTACTGTTATATGAAAATTGTTGTCATTTGCTGACAGCATGTTGTATCTCTATTTAACAGAGCAAAATCCGTAACATGCCTTTGTTTTCTCTTACAATTTTCCTTATTTGAATTATTTTCTGACTGCGAGGGTATCCATTTCTGGACGTGTGTGTGTGTATATATATTCCTGTTTCATTTGGAAGCTTTGGTTGTGTTTTCCTTCTTTATGTATGGCTGATCATTCTCATTTTTTTACTTTCTGGAACAACTATTGATTGTGGTGGTTGTCTCAGCCATTTATGTGTCAGTGTGTCTCATGCTAATGGTGAAAACCGTTTTGACTACCTATTTCAAGGATTACAAATTGATTGTAGCAGCCTCAAGCTACCTGGATTATAAATTATTTTTTTGATGACCAAAAAAATAAAATAATTTATAATCCAGGTAGCTTGAGGCTGCTACAATCAATTTGTAATTCTTGAAATAGGTAGTCAAAACGGTTTTCCTCATATTCCATAATCTTGCTAATCCAATCTGGAAAATGCAAATAACTTTATAATTTGTGGTTACAGGAAGAAAAGGTGTGAAAGGTGCACAGCCAGGTCCAGTATTATCATGGGCCCAACGGGTTAAAATTGCTGTTGGAGCTGCAAAAGGGCTAGAGTACTTGCATGAAAAAGCACAGCCACATATCATCCATCGTGATATTAAGTCTAGCAATGTCCTACTCTTTGATGATGATGTTGCTAAGATTGCGGATTTTGATTTATCAAATCAAGCTCCTGATATGGCAGCACGCCTTCACTCTACACGTGTTCTTGGAACCTTTGGTTATCATGCTCCTGAGTGAGTTCAGTTCTGAATATTTGATACAAATAGACTGTAAACTTGGTTAACTAACTTAAATGAAACAATTTTAGCTCAGGGCCCAAGGGTCATTCATTTTTATGCTGATTGGACTTCCCTCATGCTGCAGATATGCAATGACTGGTCAGCTGAGTTCAAAGAGTGATGTTTACAGCTTTGGTGTTGTCCTCCTTGAACTACTCACAGGCCGTAAACCTGTTGATCATACATTACCACGTGGCCAACAGAGTCTTGTGACATGGGTATAACCTTCAAGATACTGACATTACTTTATCTGATGCACCAATTTTTTAGTTGATTATTTTGATTCTGAATTGACGTTCCGCACCATGTGTAATCAGGCAACACCAAGACTTAGTGAAGATAAAGTGAAGCAATGTGTTGACGCTAGACTCGGTACAGATTACCCTCCTAAGGCCATTGCAAAGGTATGTCACTAGAACAGAAAATTCTTGACTACTGCAACCATAATCCTGCCTCTTCTTTGATTTTCATCAACTCCTATTTCTCAAAATTTGTGTTGCTGAAACAGATGGCTGCAGTTGCTGCTTTGTGTGTGCAATACGAAGCTGATTTTCGGCCAAATATGAGCATTGTGGTAAAAGCTCTTCAACCTCTGTTGCATGCTCGACCTGCACCTAGTGAAACATCAAACTTGTGATTCTCTCCTTTGCCGCAGCCGCTACTACATGGAATGACAGTGATTGAGATTTGTTTTGTTGAGTTGAAAATGATATTATACTAGTAGTTATCTGGGTAAATAGCAGACATACTGTGCTTTCCCCCCTTCTTTTACTGGTCTCAATTGAATGTGAATAAATTTATACATGTACTAATGAAAGTAGCTTTGCCTATTCTTTTAATGGATTATTCTTGAGGTCTTGAATATCCTAATATCAGTTAAGTGGAGATGATCATTATGATAAAAGCTGAAACTATTGAGTTTAGAAGTTGGAAAACATTGGTTTTTCCCACCATTGGCAAGATTCTTTTGCTGATTAGGTCAACAATTGTGTTTGGCATGAGGGTGGCTACTGACCTATTATGATTGAACTTACAACATCATACCCAATAGAGTTCCATAAGTGGGGTCTAGGAGGGTAGTATGCAAATTTTATCCGTACCTCGTGGAGGTAGAGATACTATTTCCAAAAGACTGTCAACTCAAGTGTAGTAACATCTATTATGATTGAACTTGAAACATTGAAATAATAATAGTAGGTGCCTACTTCTAGTAGCCCCCTCTGCTTTAGTGGCCTGGTAAGGATGCAACACATGATGTATAGATTAGATGCATGTTATGGATTTGAATCTTGTCATGAACAATACAAACTATGGGCAGTTTTGATGTATGAAGCATATCGTATTCACATACATGGTTCAGGGAGGGCCTAGTTAGCTTATCTTGACACAAGCATTAGTGTTTAATGCTACATTTCAATTTTTTGGAATACATGTCACACACAAATAATTTTACCGTTGCAAATCTGCAGTCTCAAGTTGTCTCTATTGTCCCATCTGTAATATTGAATGTTGGGAGGCAATGAATGGCCAACTTATACATATATCTCAAATATTTGAAGAGTAGCTAGCAATTAGTCAATGAGATGAGCATATAGTTTCATTTTCAAGCTTGTGGACAGGCAAGCAAAGTTTAGGCAATTGTGGAAGCCCCCACCAACTGCCCTCTCAAAACTAAATGCTATCAACAAGTTGGATAGAGTGTTAGCATCTATTACTGGAAAGTGTACATATGTCCAATTTTGGTGTCACTATCTAAGTTTTGTCCAAAGTTTATAAATTTTTGTACGTCTATTCATTTCGGAACAACTTTAAACATATGGTGTGAAGTTCATATGATTAGACTTTTGACACATAAAAATTCAATCATTTTGCCTAAAGCTCATGCACACACATGAATGAAGTTTAATCATCTTTGCCTCAACTTCAGGCAGAAATGCATGTTGGGATTTGATAAACTAACTTTAGACGCCACATATTTGACATCAAGTATAGATAAAATTCTTAATAGGAAGCGCTCAGACACCACATATTTGACATCAAGTATAGATAAATTCTTAATAGGAAGCGATTCCCTTTCAATAGGCTTACGTGACCCCAGAAAATGGCTGTAATTCAATGATCACAACATTAATACATGTCAAGTCCTTGTATCTTTGTAAATCTTCTGAACTTGCTTACAACTGGAAATGGAAAAAAATGTCCTCTAATAATAATGCATGTGGGATTACTCCTAATTTGAAACTTAATCTGGACTAAAATATGGTTGTATACTCAGATTAGCATTCAAACGTCCAATCAACTTTCAGATGGTAATATTTTTTTATAAGTACCGACAAACAACAATACAACCTAACTTTCTGATATTTTGATACCAGAACAATAAGAATAGAATACGCCATGAGATGGCAAATATACATGACGATCATCAGCAACACAGTTCAAAATTGATGACAACTATTTCTGTTGGAGTGCTAGAAACACGTATTAGAAGTATGCCGGTGTAATTAGCATCAAGGATTTGTAGATGTTCTGTGAAACCTGCCTTGTTTATGGCACATCCCAATAGTTTTTCCAGAATGGCAGGTACACCTCTCATAAAAGATTTCAATGCTGGTAATAAACGCTTCATGAACACTATAGCTTCAATGCCTTCTTTGCTTTGCACGCTTCCTTGACTGTGGACCTCTATTCTTCCATTTGTCAACTCCACCTGGCCGATTGCGTTCTTCAATCTCACGAACTTTGCGTTTCCTGTGTAGCATATATGAGGTTTAGAATGATCCTTAACAGACCTGTTAAAAGTAGTTGCATAGTTCCTTTACTTCTATTCATGTTTGTGACGTACCTGTACTCCCCAAGTTTACGGTCAGAAAGTAGCTCCTCAGTAAGTGTTGTCTTTCTCTCCTTCTTAGTCAGTCTACCAGAGTAGTATTCAGATGCTGGCTCTATTACTGTGCCGACCTGCTCAAATTTCAAAACGTTAACATCTTACCTCTAACCAACAGGATAACAAGATGTTGATAAAAGAGAGTGCATGACAACAACAGCGCACAATAGATGCCTGTACAGTTGTTCAATTCAATCATCTTTCTATTCTTATCTTTCTGCTCTCTTAGCTTTATCATGTGAGATAGGGGAAGCTTTTATTTTGTTATATCATCAGGGTAATGATGCATCAGCCTGCTAGTGGTTATTATCAGGCATAAGAAGGTGAATTTGTCGCTCCACAAGTGGGGTCTGGTGAGGGTAGTGTGTATGCAAACCTTACCTCTACCTTGGGAGGTAGAGAGGTTGTTTCCAATAGACCCTCGGCTCAAGTAAAAGCATTACAAAGCAGTTCGAAAAAAGAAAACAACAGGAGTGAAGAAGCCAAGACAAAATGCTATAGAAAACATGACAAATCATACTAAAAAAGAAACAGTCACTACATCAATAATTTAGGAAATAATACACTTACCTGGAAATATTTAGGTAATGTTTTTGATTTTGATCCACTCTTCTTGTAATGCCTTTTCGGATCCATGGCACCCCTTAACTGAAACAATCAGATTTTTAGAACTGAGTACTCATTCGTAAGAGAAACGATTGCAATTTAATTAGGCATACATACAGGAAACTCAACAATATATCATAGGAAAAGGTGATCATTAGACATGATTGCATCTTCACAAGTCCATCTTCACTAGGGTTGTCAAACTGTGCTGAAGAACATATTATTTGTATTGTATACACTGGATGGAATTTAACTTTTTTTGTTTATAACTAGTGAGATCGAACAATAACAAATGAGTGAGAAATTTCAATTAATATGTCACTTTACCCTAAGCCTGTCTGGAATTTGTAACAGGGAAACCATTGAGGGCTTATACCCTCCTTTAAGACCATAAGCAAGTTACTCCAGGGAACACAAATCTAGAGAGTGCAGCAAGAGAAGAGTTCCATTTTTCAGAAATATGTGTAGGAAGCTTATACACGTTTGAATTCTACCTATCTTACTGATAAGGACAAAATCTTCAGATGAATAGATCATTTATCAGCAGCAGAGTGAAGTGTACTATCTCTTACGTCTCTCGCTCTCATTGCTCTTCCTCAAGGAAAGGCTTCATTGATTTTCAACAACTTACAAAGCTATGGCTCCTAAGGTAGACGAGCCAAGAATATTAGAAAATTAGACTGTGATTGTTATGGACTAGTATCAAGATCAAGTCCTAGACAAGGGATCTACTTTTAGCAGCGGAATAGTAACAAAAGATGGCCCCTCATGTATCCTTTAACAACAATGTGAAGAAAAGCTTAGCTAAGTCGCAACCTCTCATAAGTAACGAAACACATCAGCCTATCATCGAGCTGTAAAAATGTTCAAGTAAAGAGAGACTTTGTCATTCAAAGAATCACCTTTAACAGCTGGAGATCCCTTTTCAGCTCTGGAGTAATCGTTGGGGCAGGCATATCAAACCTATTTAAATTTCAGAAACAGTAAATAATTTTCATAAAAGGAACAAATTTACAATAAAAACACAGGAATTTGAAAAACTACAATTGAGATTACCAATTTTTGCCAGTTGTATCCTTGATTTGTTTTCGTAGAAGCTTGTTCACCTTTTTGGGATCATTGGGCGGAACAAATAGGCCGTCCATGAGTTCCGAACTAGGTTTGTATACTGCACTGGCCCCAGGCACCTCATTGGAGCTCTTTTTAGTCCCAAATGATAATTGAGGTAACTTTGGTTCCCATGAAAGCCCAATTACAGGCTTGTTTTCAGGCATATTGAATTGCTACAGACCCCCAAGTTTCAACCTAACAAGTAATAGTTTAATAAATAAGCAACTTTCAGCCTAAAATAAATCATACACAGTACAACAACAAGATACCCAGTGTAATCCCATAAGTGTACACAGTCTTACCCCTACCTTATGAAAGTAGAGAGGTTGTATCCGATAAACCCTCGGCTCAAGTAAAGCATATCAAATCATGTATGAAAATAATGGGGAAAGGAGCAATGGCAAAAACAAATAATATGATAATCGGAGCAAAGAACACAATGAGTAACACCAAAATCTAAAAGTAGGATAATAGGAAAGTAATAATAACAATACAGAGAATGGAAACAAGGCGATACTCACTACCTACTAACCTTCTACCCTAATCCACGAACTCCGTATCCTCATCATGTCATCTATATCGATATTCATACACAGTACATGATAACTAAAAACAAATCTACCTGACTAAATTCAGTCTATAAGCAAAAAAATATATATATATGAAATTATAGCTATCCAGTGAGAAAAAATACACACAAGAGACAGTTCCTCTGGTAGAGTTTTACAAGCTCCTTATTTGCTACCTATTTCTATCCAAGGAGGGCTCAACCCTAAAGCCCCAAAAAATAAGGGCATCAAAATTCCAAATCCTCCAAACAACCAAAAAAAAAACAACAAATTCAGTTCAAAAAAAGGAAGCTCAAATACGAAAACATACCGAAGATGCAGAAAAAAGAAAAATTCGAGCAAGATTAAACGAAGAACCAGAACACTGAGCAGACAAAAGATGAAGGAGATACATACCTAAAAGGGAAAACAAGATCTGATGGAGGCGAAGCACCGTATTAACCAATAGCACACTTGGAAGAAACAAAATACCTAAGTAGCATATAAAAAAAAAAAAAAAAATTGAAATTTTATTTTTGATGTAATTATAATTAAAAATTATAGACAATTAAATTTACTCTTACTTTCTATTTTTTAATAGTCTAATTCAAAGTTTTTGACTAAAATCATTCTTTAAGTATGATTTAAACTTAAAAGTACATCTTTGTGTTATATAAGTGAACAAAAAACATCTCGACACTATCTAAAAAGTTGCAAGATTCATCCTTCTGACTATTTTTTTAAAAGAAAATCACGCCACCAACAAAAAATATGTGTCAAGTCGAATGAATATATGTACACATGGTTAAGCTAGTCAAGTTGAGTGATTTTTTTAATTTTTAAAATTGAGGGTTTAAATCATATTCAGACAAAATATATTCAAATTGTAAATATTCTTTGTAAAAAGTATGGCCAAATACAACTCCAACTTTAAAATTTTCAAATAAAGTAATTTATTTTTTATTTTTCATAACTAAACGCCTACGTAATTTCACTAAATTTCCAGCATTTCTGTACATTGTATAAAATGTGAATTGCATGGTATATAACGTACATACGTACTAAATATTTAATTGAAGAAAATCTCTAAATAGTTTGGGCGTAATATTTTTAAATGATTTTTTTTACATAATCTTTCTAACCATCATAACCTACTGTATAAATATTTCAAGACTTATGTATTGTTGCAGGTCAATTTACTTGATGATGCAAAAAAATATATAAACTAACAACACACAAAATTTTAATTCTGAGAATGAAAGATTCATTTCCTATTCTTATTTTTTTAGGTAACTTTGATCTTCTTGTCATGGCTGAGATATGATCAAATTAAAAAAAAAAATGGTTCAATTAATTTCTTCACAAAAACAGATTGAAGGATGATTCTTGTTATTTTTTCGATATTATAAGGATGTTTTTTGCTCATTTAGATAATATTAGGATGTACATTAGATTTGAATCATAGTTGAGGAATGATTTTAAGCCAAAAACTCTCTAATTCACTTCAATTTGAATCAATCATGTTTAAATATTTGACTTTGTAAGTTTGTCTTCAATTCTTTGAGATGTTTTATTAAACATTTCAAGCTCAAACTAATTAGATTATCAAATAATTAAATTTAAAAAATATTGTCTTAAGTTTGAATTTCTTCTAAAAGTAACCGTCGTTATAATATTGGTTTATGTAATTAAAAATATTACAAATACTATATAAGTAAGAAAATGATACTCTAATTGGTATATTCGGTATATTCAGTGAAGTGAAGTCTTAATTTTATTTTTAAAGACTTTTAGAATAATTTTGATAGTTTATATAACAATTGACTCTATTGAAAAGGTTTTCTATATTACAATCAATAAGAGAGATTTAAACATTTGTGTTGTTATGTAACGTGTACAATAATCTATATATATTTATTCTTGTCTTGCAAAATATAACAAGAAATGTTACACTGTCAATTGAAAATGAAAAAATAATTATTAAATTATAATTAATTACAATTTTAGAATTTATTGGAATAAAAAATATATATTTTTTTGAATAAATATGACACTATTTTCTAAATTTTGGCTCTAGGTCAATTATTCTATTGAGTTATCCTGCTTCTATCTCCCATATTCTATTACTAATAAATAAATTAAACACCAAACTCTACGTATACACTATTGATTTAATGAAAAGCTACTATTAATTTAATCCCCAGAATAATAAGATTGATGGTGTTTTAGATGCTTTAATCCTAACACACAGACGATGTGTGATTTTACTATACAACCTAAGATAGCAAAGAAAGAAGAGACGAAAAGAATGAGATTCTTACTAGAAAGATAGCTCGTCAGTACCAGAGATGGCACCGAGATTGGACTTGGAGTAGCAACGCTAAAATGAAATGATACACTGAACAAAACATATATATATATATATATATATATAACTGTATTTAACTATTTACCTTAAAGAGTAATTGAATTTGAAATTTCTATCTGAATCAAATTTAATTATTGACTTATTACAATCCAATACAAAACATTATATTTATGTAATTATATTATTACTGTATACTGATTAACTGTTTTTGTAATATGAAATAGAAAAGATTATATAATAATATATATTTACGGTACACAACATATCAATCTTACATACAAATTGTATGATAGGGTAAAAATGTGTATTATACAAACTTAGACAATCCGTCTCTAACAAAGCTTATATATGAGTTTTTTAGTCATTTAAAATTCCAGACAACGTATTATTTCTTCTTTTTTAATATATCTATTTTGGAATCGCTATAGACATGCGAAAGTAAAATTGCAAAATTTTATGTATAAAGTTTGGCAAACTTAATATATTTTGTGCCTGTTGTTTGGTCTTATCACAACCAAAATTCAGACATTTTTGCTTGAAGTCTGACAGACTTTGCCAAAAATCAATTTAAGGCATTTGTTACTTAAGTTATGACCTTGACATGATCAAACTTCAGACATATAATGGTTAAGCTATCAAGGCCATTTTTAGACTTTAAAAAAAAAATTAAAGTTATGACCGTGACAAGTTCAAACATCAGACATTTTAATGCATATCATACCTTTGCTCTCCAATACAATCTGTTAAGAAGTCAATCAATGCTTGTTACCGCAATTTTATATTATTCGTGGCAATTATTAACCACCATAAATTTATAAAATGGTTAATTTTAGAAATAATATAATTTTTATATTATCTTTTATTTTTGATATATCATAAATACACATATTTTATACTAATATATAACAAATAGCAATGAAATTTAACTCATAGACACGTCATTCTCTTTCTTCATTTTAATAGGATGGTAAATTTATGACCCTATACATTTGTATCTATTTTATTATATATATTAAGTTTCTATCAAAATATTCTCTGTCTATTCAACTTCATTTAGTGTTTTATTTTATATATTACTACTTTATATTAATTTCTAACAATTATCTTTATTTTTAAAATTTAATCAAAATATGTAATTAACGGAAGTATTTTTAACATAAGCAAATCAAAATCCAAATAAAAGGCTTATCTTTTCCCCCCAAAATTAAAAATTGCTAAGGACTAAATTAATT
>JAJOOS010036282.1:0-26229 GCA_029582725.1 Solanum chiquidenum | reverse complement strand
TTTTTCACATTTGACATTATATACTTATTCTCGTATTTTTCCAAAATCTAATACTACTAAACATTAATTAATAGAGATGTGATAAAATACATACATCAAAAACTGTTTTCTTAATTGTGTGTCAAATAAAACGATGATAAGTAAAAACAAACGAGAGAGTAATATTTACTATTTATCAAACATAGTATAATTAAGGCCATTATATAGCGTTGCATGCTATTTCTAGGATTTGGCTCCTGTCCAGTGGATGTAGCATCCAGTTGGTCCAGTGCCCCTTTCATCTGCGGCCATCTCAACTTTTTTTTCACGTTCTTCCCAAAAAACACCAATTAATTTCCATCACAAACTGATACAATTTTGTTTTTTACCACTTTAAGAGATGGGACCCACTATAGATTTATACAAATTTTGTTTTTTATAACTTTAAGAGATGGGACCCACTATAGATTTATAGTACTTTTTTTTTCTTAAAATACTATGGCCCATTCACTCTATCATATCGGTTGACCCTGTTTAGATCGGCTAAAAATTCGACGAAACCTAATTTTTAAAGTGTTTGATAAAATTAAAAGTAATTTAAAATAAGTTAAAAAATATTTTAAAATAGTTAAAAACAAAAAATAGGTCACCCCTTATTTTTTTTAACTTAAAATTTATTTGTTAAGCCAATCCAAATAGGAACACTCATCTCATCTGATCATATTTCTATTTAGTATTTACTCCGTTCACTTTTACTAATTATATTTTGATTTGACACATTTACATGATTATTTTACCATAATATTACTATTAATTGATGTTTAGTATTAATTAGGTCTTAAAATATAATTTATGGAATAAGTAATTAATGTTAACGGTAAAATATATATATAAAAAATGACTGTTTTTTCTTAATATATTAAAAGTGACAAGTAAAAATAAAAATATATTTTTAAAATAGTAGAGAAATATAAAGTGAACGGAGGGGGTATGGAGCTAAAAATGAAGTAGAACCTACCCTCTGAAAGTGTCTTAGGGGTCGTTTGATTAAGTATATTATTTACCATCTGAAAGTGTCTTAGGGATCGTTTGATTAAGTATATTAGTAAAAATAATACATGCATTAACTTTGTGTATTAGTAATATCTTATTTGCTACACTTTTTCATGCTATATGTAACTAAACACTTTATTGTATACTAAGGTGTGTATTACTAATGTCATGGATTTTTAGGTATTAGTAATGCAATGGATTTAAGTGTTTGTGTATCTTTTACATCTTTTTCATCATAATTATGAAAAATATCTTTGTAAATAAATATTTTTATGCAATTCATGTTTATTTTTACACTTATCAAACAATGCATAAAAAATTATTTATGTATAATTAATGCAAGCATTACTAATATAACATTATTAATAAACTCTATGTAGCATTATTTTTATACACTATACTAAACAATCCCTTAACGTTATAACATAATTTACTTACTAAAAGAAACATGCCTCCTTGTTTTGAAGTGTACATTTTCTTCATTACACAAAAAAAAGAAAAGAAGTGCCCTATCAAATATCCTATGAAAGAATACTCTTTTGTTGATGTTCTTTGTGGGCCTAGCTCATAATTTTTCATTTAACATTTGTATGTACTAGAGTCTATTTTTCAATACTATTTAGTAGTATTCTTTTTGTTTTAATTTTTTTTTGTTATATATTTGAAAATTATGGTTATATATTTGAGAATTATGTAAAAAAAATTATATATTACAATAATTAATGATTTATAATATTTAAAAATAGCATAAAAGGATTTAATTTGTCTCTCCAAATTTTATTAACGTCACATAAATTAGGAGGAAAAAAATAATGCATACTCTATTATTTTAAAATGCACATAAAAAAATTATAAATTACAATAATTAATAGCTGAAAACATTTTAAAAACATATACAAAATATGATTGACTTTTCAATTTTATCTAAGCCACATAAATTAGGATTGAAAAATATAACATACATTATTTTAAAATAACATAAAAAATATCATAAGTCACGAAAATAAAAACTTCAAATATTAAAAAAAAAATATATAAAAAATTGTCGGACTCAACAGCCGTGCTTAAGACAGGCTCATATCTAAGGTATTATATGACTTGGTCAAGATTCAGGTTCTGAAGCAAATTTAGGGATCAACAATAAAATATTACTTTATGGTTTTATAGAATGATTTTCTCAGAATCTTTATTCTTTTTGCTCTCTGTCTTCTTTGTAATTTCTTTGGGCTATAATATTATAATTTAGACGAAATTATTATTTATCTTCTTTTTCATTATGAGTAATTTGGGGATGTCCTAATATTTTGAGTCTTCTCCTATTCAAGGTCTTCCTAAGGAATTACACAGACCCCTATCATGACCCGCCACTTTGTAATTAAAAATTCGGCATAAAAATAAGTGGGAAGAATCTAGAGTTATGAAGAGGTTAGTGGAATACTCTAGAATTTCCTAGATCCTTCCTTAAAAACCTCTAGAATTCCTTGGAATTCTCTAGACTAGTTGAGAGTTCTAGAAGGGGGACTAGATAATTTCCAAGAAAACCTTAGAGTTCCCTAGAAAGTGTAGAGATTTCTAGAGAGGGACTAAAGTGTAATAAATATTATTTGCACTTTAGCCCCTAGGTTGTAGTATAGATAGATGAGACATTCATTTATAAGACATCCTACAACTTGTAAAGCATTCCACAAGCAATACAAAAGTCTTCTTCCAAAAGCTTTCTTGTTCTTTCTAAGTTTCTCTTTGCCTTCTCTTAGCGATCTTAGTCTTAAAGGCTTACTTTAGCTTACAAGATCTTGCAAGAGTTTTCAGTAAGTTGTCAAGCGCCACACGAAGCCTTAGTGAAAACTCTAAGTCCATGACAACGTGGTATCAGAGCAAAGGTTTATACTAAGGGAATGGCTAACGAAGGAGACGTAATCGCCGTTAGCACCACCAACGTCCGTCCGGAGGGAGAAAAGAAGAACCGCAAGGGAAAGAGCAACAAAAGAATAGTGAGGAAATGTTGCTCGACCCCACACCAAGCGAGGCGCTAACATCTTACCCACCTTCGACCACCGAAGCAAGTGACAATGCACTTGGCGAGGAAGCCATCGACATCACTGCCAAAGAAGAATGGGTCGCAAGGGTTGAAATGGCAAGGCAGGCCGTGGAGATATTAGGTCGGCATTTGAATGTGGTCGATGGATAGTTCAAGACCCTCGAGAACTTTACCTTTGAGAAGATCGACAACATCCGCAAGGAATTGGAGGGACGCTAGTGTGCCGAGTTTGAGAGAAAGGAGGCTACCATTTACTTGGAGTGTCGACTCATAGAGGTGTTGAGCACAATTGAGACCATGAAGGCCGAGATGAGAGCACTCAAGGAGGGGGTGGAAGTTGGAGGATCATCGTCGCTTGATCGATATAGGGATGCCAAGGTCGAAGCTCCCAAGCCACCTATGTTCAAAGGCGTCTGTGACGCGCAAGAGGTGGAGAATTTCCTATGATATTTGGAGAATTACTTCAAGTGCAACAGGCTGAAATGTGACAAGAGTAAGATCAACACCGTTGTGTTGTACCTCTCGAAGATGTCCATGCTATGGTGGAGGCGTAAAGAGTCAGAAATAGGGAAGGGACTTTGCACAATCGATACTTGGGAGCAATTTCAAGTGGAGTTCAAGAAGGCGTTCTTCACTAACAATGTCATCTATGAGATGAAGCGAAAGCTTAGGGAGCTCAAGCAAACAGGCAGCATACACGCATACGTGAATGAGTTCATTATCCTCATGCTTCATATTTCTAACCTCACAGATGAAGATATGTTGTTCCACTTTATGGATGGGCTATAAAATTGGGCCATGACGGAGTTGGAACGCCGACAGGTCAGGACTATCGATGAAGCCATCACGTAGGCTGAAGTTTTGACAGACCTCAGGCATAAAAAACTCGACAGAGCCAACGGATAGGAAGTGAGAGGTAGTCATGACCATGGTGGGGGAGATCGTGGCAAATTTGAGGAGCAGCGGCCACATCCCAAGAAGCATGATACCTATAGGTCCGATTGCAAGAAGTTTGGACGTCATGGTGACACAGAGAGAAAGACAGAAACAGCCAAAAGAAATGGTTGCTATATATGTGGTGGGTCGCATGGCTATGCAAGGTGCCCTGAATTGAAGAGCGCTGGTGCTATCCTACGAGAGCGGAAGGAGAAGGATGCATAGGAGCAAGGAGAAGGCGCATATATGACGCATTTGGGCTTGATAGGACTATCCGGAGCCATCACGAAGCAGCCGGGGAAGCGAAAAGAATACGACGCACAGTATGTCACGATCAGTGGAAGACCTGCTTGTGCTATGGTCAACACCAGTGCAAAAACCAATATCATGACCAAGATGGCAGCGACAAGGTTGGGGCTTAGTTATAGTCCAAGTAACGCCCAACTCCGGACGGTTAATATACCACCGACTCTTGTGAGTGGAGTCGCACATGGAGTAAGCATCACACTAGGCAAATGGCAAGGTAAAACCAACTTAACTGTCGCTCCTTTAGATCTTTTTTACATAATTCTTGGGCAAAAGTTCTTCCAGCAGTGCCACACGGTGATTGATCCTTACCTCTAACAACTTTTGGTCATGGAGCAAGGAGGAACATGCACGGTGCCCCTGATTAAGATACCAATGATGGAAGGGCAAGTTTGACTAACGGCCATGCAATTCGAGAAAAACCATAAGAAGAATGAGTTAATGTATAACCACCATTGTATGTTTGAAAGAAGACAATGGTGCTAAAGGGTTCTTGCCACCACGCACGAAGAAGGTTCTAAAAGAGAACAATGTCGTGATGCCAAAAAAAACCACCAAGGCGTTTGCGCCCTAGGAAGGAGGAAGATCATAAGGCCAAGCTAGAATAGATAAAAAAGCAGCTGAAAGAGTTGCACGAGGCCTTGATCAAGTCAATGGACTATTGGTCGCGCATGTAAGAAGACAAGACTCAATTGTCTATGCAGCGGTGATGTGACGCGGTCGTCGCATCAATAGGTGGGGACGAGTGTCATGACCCGCCACTTTGTAATTAAAAATTCTACATAAAAATAATTGGGAAGAATCTAGAGTTATGAAGAGGTTAGTGGAAGACTCTAAAATTCTCTAGATCCTTCCTTAGAAATCCCTAGAATGCCTTGGAATTCTCTAGACTAGTAGAGAGTTCTAGAAGGGGGACTAGATAATTTCCAAGAAAGCCTTAGAGTTCCCTAGAAAGTGTAGAGATTTCTAGAGAGGGACCAAAGTGTAATTATTAAAGGGACTTATAAAGTAAATATTATTTGCACTTTAGCCCCTAGGTTGTAGTATAAATAGATGAGACATTCATTGGTAAGGCATCCAACAACTTGTAAAGCATTGCACAAGCAATACAAAAACCTTCTTCCAAAAGCTCTCTTGTTCTTTATAAGTATTTCTTTGTCTTCTCTTAGCGATTTTAGTCTTAAAGGCTTGCTTGAGCTTACAAGATCTTGCAAGAGTAGTGAGTAAGTTGTCAAGCGCCGCACGGAGCTTTAGCAAAAACTCTAAGTCTGTGACACCCCACTCTCAAAGAAAAGAGTCTTAAATCTGGACTAAAAAAGTGTCTTAGTACACAATTGAAATTAAGGGCCCGTTTGATCATGCAATATGAAATTATAATTTAAAATCATGATATAAAATTACGAAATAAAATTGAAGTTTTATTTGGGCATGCAATTTAGACTTTTTACATTTTAAAATTTATTAAAATTATCTCAATTCTTTAACAATCTTATAAAATAAGCAAAACTTTATAAATTACATAATATTCTCCTTATCTCCTTATTAATAAGCGGCACCTGCTTCATTAATAAAGGGCAATTTGGTAATTTTTTGTAATAAGGAAATTTCGTAAATAGTACTATAAATTACAATAATTAACAACTAAAAATATTTAAAGGACATATAAAGAATTCGATTGGCTCTTAAAATCTTACCTGTGCCACATATAAATTGAAAGAATAAAGGAGACCACATAAATTGGAACAATAAAGGATGTAACTTGTACTATTTAAAAATGGCGTGAAAAGTATTATAAATCACAATAATTAATAACTTAATAATTTAAAAGACATAAAAACTCTATCAATACCACATAGATTGGGATAGAAAGAATAACATATGTTATTGAAAATTACATTAAAAAATACTATAGATTATGGAGTAATAATTAACAACTTTAAATATCTAAAGAAACTCCTAAAAATTGACTGACCCTCCAAATTTTATCTGTGTCACATAAATTAAAACAAAAAAAATATATATGTTAGGCCCATGCTATTACAGGCTCTTGTAATTAGTACTATCACAATGCTATTCTAAAAAAGTATTGTCGATCTTCTCACGTTGAACTTGCATTTTTCAAATCATATGACTAAGAAGATGAACCAACATTATTACTTTTAGTCATTTGTTGGTCAATTTAGTTGGCAAATAAATTTGAACAAAAATAAAGTATTTGGTGAATGTAAATGGTAAAGTAGGAAATGATTTAAAGTAATAATAAATTTTATTTGTTATTTAGAACCTATTTGGCATTATTATTGAAAGGTCAAAAGTAATTATTTTTTTTAGAAAATATATATCTTTTAAAAAAAATTATGTGTTTGGTAAATTTTTAAAACTGCTTTTAAATAGAAGCACAAACAGTTTTTCTGTTGTTGGGAATAAGCTAAATATTTATGCTTCTTTAAAAAAGCAGAAACAAAATAAAAATTATTTATTTGAAGACTAAAATATCCCTTTTATATATACATATTTTCCAATATATCCCTTATTAATTATAGCATATTTCATTATGTCAATCAGTTTTCTTAATAAACGTGTCAATTTAAAAATAGAGTATTTATTATTGGACCGTGGATAGATTTAAAGGGCTTACCCAGAAATTCCTTCTCATAATGATCGGATGAAACCTTCCTTGTATTTCGGTTTGTTATTACTCCCAAATAGCATATATGTCATACATATTTAAGGGTCAATTACATTAAATATTGTTATAATAGGACTAAATTTCAAATAAACACTTTAAATTTAAATTGAATATGTATATATCTTTTATATTGTAATAATAATAATTATTATTATATTTACTCCTCATTTGAGGTATATTCATAACTGTCGACTGTTGTTTAATTGGGAACAAGATAATAAAAATTAATTATTTTAGAATAAGTTATCCCATTATATATATATATATATATATGATAACTTATCTCATCACTATGTTATAAATGGTGGGATAAATAATCTAAGGAATACGTAATATCTTCAATCAAACGTAAAATGAAATAATTCTACATTTTATTCTAAAATTATTATACCTTATATCACACCAAACGACTCCTAATTATTATAACATAATTATTAAAATATTAAATAAAAAAATTGAGTTGGGCCTTTCAATAAGAAAGAGAGAATAACAACAACAACAAATTCAACGTGGTCTTATAAGTGGGATCTTGAAAGGATAGAGCAGGGGCGGAGCCACCTTAGTGCAAGGGGGTTCATCCGAACCCCCTTCGGTGGAAAATTATATTATTTATACATGGTTAAAATAATTTTTTATGTATATATAATAGATGTCGAATCCCCTTCGGCTACTTCGTATGTCTATTCTACTGATTTTGAACCCCCTTATTGAAAATTCTGGCTCCGCCACTGGGATAGAGTATACATCAACTTTACTACTATAGTGTGGAGGTAGAAAGATTGTTTTTGAAATACCCTCAACTTACATAACACACATCAAAATAGTCCAAAGAAAAATACGCAAGTAAAGAAAGACATAGTAAATATTAGAGAAAACATAACATATCATTCAAAAATACAAAAACAGTAATAATAACCAACTAATGTGATAACTTAATAAGCATAATACACCAGGAATAACAAAAAAAATAAAAAATAATTAGGAAGGGAGGGAGTACAGTTTAAAGGGCTTATCAAGAGCTTCCTTCGAGGAAGGATCGGAGGGGGAAAGGGAGCCTTCTTTCCATTTTCGTAATAAAGTGAGATTTTTTTTTTAAAAAAATATTGAGTGGAAAACCTTGGTGGAAGGTGGAACTTAAGGACCAAAAATTTTGCTTTGCTTCCTAATGTCTCAATGAATATTTATTCACCTTATTATATAATTAAAAGAATCATACAGCAAACTTACCTATTCCCAATAAACTTTTCATAGGAGACTTGGTAAAAACTCTCCGAACAATATGAGACTACTCGCGTACAGGATCAATACCAAGTGTTTAATAACATTTATTTTAAACATCACCACATTTTCTTTCAATTGAATTCCTATAAAATTGATCAAATATTTTTTTTCTTGGAGATTGATGTGTACAATTAAAGATGATATTATTTATTTAGTTAATTTAATTACTTTATAAACGAGTGAGAACAAATATAAAAAACACAAAATTTAAATTGAAAGTATTTAATTAGAACATTTTATTAAGAGTTGAGATGTTCAATTGAAACAAGGCTTAAATTTGAATCAAAAGTAACAGTATGAATATTTTTGGATCAAACTATTAATGACACAAATATTTTTATATTAAATTATCAACGGAAGACATTTTGTTCTATTTTACATAATTTAAGAATTTTCTTAAAACACTTTTCCGATTTTTAAAATATTGTTTCTGTTTGTCTTTTTAGTTCTTATAGAAAATTTATTTTAATAAATTAAATTTTGAATAAAGAATCTTCAGTTCCACACAAAAGCATAGTGAAGGAACGAAATATATTGATTAGGAGTATTGACTTGACGCATCCCTTAAGAAATAATAAATATTACGGATAATATTACTATTTTATTTTTTGATTTTATTAAATTTAATATTTTGAAAAATGTATTAAATGATACTAATATTTGATAGCAAGGGTAAAATAGACATAAAAAAAATGATCTCTTGATAATCTAAATTGAACAAGTATTGTTGGAAAACTATTTTTAGTATAGCGAATTACTATTGTTGGAAGGAGGGAATAATAGAAAGAAATAGAAATATGCATACTCAACTTCCCTGAAGGTTCCTAGCATAAATTCCTAGTAGTAGTAGTACATATGAACTGTGCAAGAATAAATTCATATAATGATTTTCAAATTGGTCACTAAATTCAAAAGGTAAAAGCAAATGATTAATATATATTCATAATTGATTAATATGTATTATACTTTATCAAATTATTTAATCATGATAAATTATATTAATTATTGCAATATATACGAGTAAGTTTAACCTTTTAGAAATCTCTAAACACTAGTAAAACTGTAAAACATTTGTAGAGGTAAATTTAAAATTGATAAATTTCTACAATGAAATGAAAAATATATTCAATAATAATTGACATCATAGTTAAATTTATAAATATTCAACAATAATGACATTAAATTAATCTATTTATAAATATTATAAATATACCATAATAATTGGCATCATATATAATTATAGATCACCCCTAGCTATTTGATACTTTTATGAAAAACAATAATAAAAAATCCAGTAACACTGGAAGTGTTCTATATCGTAACAAAAGTTTAAATCCAACACATAAATAGAAACTATCCATCAAAAAATGGGCTAACAACACAAAAACCAACTTATTGCCCATTAGCACTACAGCAAGAACAGAAGCCTGACTAACAAAAAAAAAATCCTTATCAATTTTAGCTGTTATATTCGGGATTTGTCTCTTATCCAGAATGAAATAATAACATATAATATATACATTATGAAATAATACATAACAGCCCTTCAAACAGTTAGAGAAAGATTGAGAAAACTTTAACAAATTACAAATATGAAGTTGCACCAAAAAAGAGATTAGATTAAATTAAATTAGAATAAATAAGAGTAATCAATCAGATGGTGGTACTGTTAAGTGTTAATCACAAAAGTCTGGACCTAGCAGTAAAAATTGACCCCACACAGTCAACATGGAAATCAAATACCATCCGTTCATTTTTATATTAAAGATTAATGATATTTCAGCTTCTCTTTTTCTTTTTATCTTTTTTATTTTTTATTTTTTAAAACAAGTTTTAAAGATTTAAGATTTATTTTTTTAAAGAACGTTCAAATATTTTTGATACTATCGACTTTGAGTATTATTTAAATAAATTGGAGTACATATGATATGTACGAATCAAAGTTTGTTTTCAATTAATTTTTGTATTGTTGATTGAACGAATTAAAAAGAGAAAATATAGTGTGAAGCAATAGAAGTACCTATCCAAAAACTTTTTCATGTTGTGAAGACTTAATAAGTTATGAATAATTATTTTATGAGATTAATTAGTCTAGATTTTAAAAGGAAAAAAAGAGAGAGTAAAATGTTACTTGATGATTGTCTCAAATTGCTTCAACGGCGTTGATGAAAAACAAGGTGAAAATAACGAGGACAAGAAAGCGGTGAAAAAATCCTTCTTATTTTTGACAACCAAATAAGAATTCTAAACAAACCCTTATAATTAAGTTAGAGTTTAAATTACAATAAAATACTTTTTTGTTATTTTTATTTAAATATTAATAATATATGAACACATTATAAAAAATAAATATTTCTAAAAATAAACTGATGATATAATTTTCTTTGTCTGGTGTTTGTCACGGAAGAGAAGTTAATCTCTTATTATTTTACTTATTTCCAATTAAACACCAGAGAAAGGGTGATGCCCGAGGAGCAGTGCCCACTATGTGAATATAAAGTTTTTCCAATTGATTTATTATTTTACTTATTTAAATTGGACTTTTTTTTTTAAATAAAATGGAAATTATAAAATTTATAATATTTCAATGAAGGATGTTTGTCTTATTTAGAACTTATAATCTTAAACATGTCACGATATTTATGTGGTTATAAAAACCTTTTATCTAATTTTCTCAAATTGGACAAAAACACTTAAAAATAACCATAATAAAGTGAGTTTTAAAAAGAATAATACTGAATTGCTTTGGCAAACGCAGTGTTGAAACCTTACGACAACTATAAAATTCATCAAGGGTTTTCTACTCGAGATCAGCGTGTGTAATTAAAGAAGATGACGTTATTTATAGATGTAATTTAATTACTTAAAGAACGAATGAGAACAAAAATAAAAATAAAAATTTAAACTAAAAGTATATAACATGAACATTTTATTAAGATAAGAGTTAGAGATGTTGAATTAAAATAAGGCTTAATTTGTCTATCTAAATAAAATTTCTAAACAAGTTTAAGAAATTTACGACTGTATGTATTAAACCAAGTAGAAACACTTGCTATCAAAAAGACTTCAGCATAATAGCAAACACGCTGTGGTACCGTACATGAACAAAGTTGGTTTCCTATAGATCATGACTATTGACATAAATAAAGTTTTTTAGCACTTGTGTACACTTTCATTACTATTATGTGGAAATATTTTTTAAAAAAAGGATGCGGGGATCACGCAAGTATGCCTAGCAAATTCTTCAACTTTCAAGATTCGTCCACTTTAAAGTTTCACAAATAAAAATGTGTATGGGACTAAAAGGGTGTGTTGTGTAATTTTAGGTTGTTTGACTTCATTTTCTTTTGTGTAAATTCTTCCCTCTAATGTGGATTATAAAAGAGAAATTTTATGGGTGAAAATTTCTAACTTGAGAATTTAAGTTATAAACAAAAAATCAATGGAGTTTAGCTCTAAAGCGATTAAATATGTGATTTTCATGTGTTTTAGATCGTAAACGAATTGAAACTTCAAGAAAGTTAAAATTGTGATGAAATCACTTGCATTAGTTTTTTTTTTATTGAGGTAGGTTATAATTAATTGGAGTTAAACTTTACTTAAATTCATGTATACATTTGAGCTAATTGCTTGTTGATTTGTCTTCAAACATATTCAATTTGAAAATATGATATGGGTGGATAGACATATCACATTTACACAGAATATTTTATAAACATAAATGAATAAATTTAAAAAAAGCCACGTGGCTATCAAAGGATGCAATTGTGCAAATGTTTTACGTTGAAAGATTATAGGACCCCACAAAAGGATGTTTGTCTTGCACAGAAGATATGCAGATGGATCCAATTTGTAGAATTCAGTTGATACTAGGAGTACTCTATAATAGAGTAGCTTAGGGTCAAATTTGTGGGCCAATTAAACTGCAGTTTGCATATTATTTTCCTTTTCATTAATGGCCACGTGGAGTTGAGAAGAGGTTCTAACTAATTTGCTTTCAATTAATTGTATTCCCTCTATTTTATATTAATTAAATTTTTGGGGTTTTTTTATTATTAAAAATAATTAAATTATTTAAAGTTTAAATGAATATTTAATTCTTTTAATACATTTATCCCTTTTTTATATAGAATTTGAATATTTTTTAGGAGATAAATTGCATAGCTTATCAAGTTATATTTATGATTTTATAAAAAAAAATAGTAGAAATATGATTTAAATTATGTTCTTGAGTTTTTTTCTTAATAAATGTGCATTGCCTCACAAATTCAGTTAATATGAAATTGAGAGAATAATAAATAATATTATAAATTACAATAATTAACAATTTAAAATATTAATTAAATTTTTTGAATTAACTCACAAAATTTCACTTATGTCATACAAATCGGGACATATGAATAACATATATTATTTTAAAATTACATTAAAAGTATTATAAGTCACAATATTTAACAATTTAAATATTTTAAAATCGAACAAAAAAATCACTTGACTCTCCTAAATTATACATGTCATATAAATTAAATCAGATGAAATAACCAATAAGCGCCGATCTTTATATCTAGTGTAGAGTAGAAATTAAAATGTGCATAGGTAGCCAATATTTTAACAAAAAAAGAAATCACATTTCTTCGGACACAATTTCCATGAAGGTTCCTAGATCTGCATAAATTTCGAGCATAGAGCATATTTCACACCTTCAAAATTAGAGTACAAGTGGTATGTATAAAATGCGTAAGACTAAGTTTATATTATGAATTTTAAATTTGCTGCTAATTTAAAAAGGTAAAAACTTATTACATTAGGTGTTTACGTTAAATGATCAATATAAACATGCTATGTATTTGAATAATATAAAATATTCTTTTACTTAGTTATAAATTAAAAATTAATTAACATGTTTGTGACTTTTACCTTGGTGTAATAACATGCCAGTAAATTTTACTTTATAGAAATCTCCAACCATTAATAAAATACCTGCTGTCTGCCGATGCAAATTTAAAATTCAAAGCTGAAGAGTTAATTATATAAATAACTAGAGCGAATTGAACAAGAAGGGCAAATTGGTCAAATGACCAACTGACCTAAGCTCCTCTGTTGTGTTACAGTAATACACACTATCTTCCTCCCCTAATATTAATTAGGATAAAATTTATGGAATAAGTAATTAATGTTAACGGTAAAATATATATAAAAAAATTAATTGTCTTTTCTTAATATGTTAAAAGTGATAAGTAAAAGTGAAAATATATTTTTAAAATAGCAGACAAATAAAGTGAACGGAGGGAGTATGAACTAAAAATGAAGTAGAACCCACCCCTTGAAAGTGTATTAGGAGTCGTTTGGTAAAGTATACTAAATAAATGAAAAAGAAGAAAATAAAAATAGAAGAGGGGTGGGCAGATGGGAGGGAAGTGGTGCGGCTAGTGAGTGAAAAGTAAAAGTGTGCAAATTGATCCACTTATTCAAGTGTCAAAAATTGAATGAAACCTCATATAATTATGGTTGATTGTGGCGGGACGGGGCGGTTGCGGGGCAAACCCGCTAAGATCTCAACCTGCCCCACTCCGCCTCACATAACATATTTTGTTGTTTTCAACCCACCCCGCAAAAACTCGCCCCACCCCACCCCATCCAACTTATTTTGTAAAAAACATTTCAAATAATAGGCTCAGTAAGTTTTCAACTTAAGAAATTAAAATTTTGTTAGCTGTTACTCGCTAAAATTAACATGTTATAACATATTTTAACATTACAATGTTTTATAACTCTTTTAGATATGTCAGCAACATTTTTTTTGGTAGATTTGAATTGGTTACATTTGATGTAATAACAAAATATTAAATGCAAGTAGTGAGATAATTTTTTCTTCTTTCTAGTTTCTTAGCCATTCAAAACAGTTTACGTAAAGAAATTATTTTAATAAATAATGTTCTATCACCCTTATAACATGTAAGAAGTTAATTTTAAAAAAAGCCACTTCAACCCGCCCTGCATCCCACCCATCCCGCACAACCTTAAACCTGCCCCGCCCCATTGCCATCCCTAAATATTCGATTTAATTTGCAAACTGTCTCAGTCAAGCATAATATCATACCACCAAGTTATCGTGTAACCATGAGTTCCTTCTCATTTTTAATTTTCCCAATGTTTCATCTTTTATGATGGTTTTGACTGTTGTGATAAAAGTTTGGTAAGTCTTTCAAAAGATGTTTAAAAAAGCAGTACTACTTATTTGTCCATTGTGATTATGCCTTTTGTCTTGATGCTTTAGTCGTCATTATGAAATTCGAATTCTTAACTTTTTAGCATACATTTAAATTTTATTTTAGGCTATTTCCAATAATTATAATAAAATTAAATTATTTTTATGATGAAGCAAACTACTGCAGTTAGCTCAATAGTGGATGGGGGGTGGATTAATTTGAAAGAAAAAAAACTCAAAGCATAGAAATGAATCGTGAATGGGTTAAATGAGATGAGTTATTAATGTCTAAGCTCATGACGTGTTCTTCGGTTAAAAATAAGGATAAATTAGTGCAAAAGATAATGGAAAGAATATATTTGAATCAAAAGTATAAAGAATGGTATATTTTGAATCGAAAATATAACGAGACGTATATTTAAATCATTGTCAATAGTACATGTGTATATTGATACTTCTCCGTATACCTTATCCTACATTTTTGCAAAAGGTCGTTTGTACGACTTAAACCCGTGATCTCTAATTCCTATAGAACCTATCACTAAAATATTTCTAAAGGGGAATAAGGCTATAAGCAGAACAAAAAGGGGTTTCGTTAGATGTTTTCTATGAATGATAAGTAGTTTTCTATGAATGATAAGTATGTATAGTAAGTAAACTGCTTACGGTTCTTCAATCATTTCACAACCAAAGTTATTCTTTTTTGATAAATGATTCACCGCTGAGGTGAATCTAGGATTTAAGTTTTATGGGTTCAATAATTAACTTTAGGTGATGTAATTTGATTCAACACCGAAGTAAAGAAAGGAAAAAGGGATAAATATATTTATTTTTAAAAAAAACTTTGTGACTTAGTATGGATATACCCCTTGTTAAAAAAGTTGTGGTAAATATATATTATATCGTCTAATAAATGATGCATATTTAACTTTTTCGTTAATATATCTATATTTACTTAATTGAAAAAATTATAATACTGATTTTTACTTTCAAAAATGTCATGTGACTTTCAAAAATATCTCATCCCTTTTTTACACCCCTAGACCCAACCCAAATGAAAAATAAAATAAAATTCCTTTTATAGTTAGTCATAAAATGGGCTTGGATCAGGTTTGAATAATGTATAAATTATAGGAATCACATATTATAAGTACTAAATAACATTCTATCCCTTCTAGTTTTTTATTTACCAAAAATTCCTTAAAAATGTTGTTTGCGGGATACATAGCGTTGTGCACGGGATACATAAGGTTTGATACATTCCAGTTAATAGTTGTTGCATTTCAGAAGGAAATAATAACGTGGATTTGATTTAATAACTATAAATCCCATCATTCACGCCTAACAGATTGTAAACCTTCAATTCCATTACGTAACTAATTGATAAATTCAAATTTCAAATTAGAGCTCCTTCAGCTAACCAAATTTATCGTGATAAAGTGGATCTACATTCTAAGAACTCGAAAAAAATAGCTTTAGACGATGAATATCACAATTTTTATTACGGCATTCTGAAATTTGGGTAAGCGATGTTAATTTCGAAGGTTACAAGGTTGATGGAATTGTCGTTGGAGAATCAATTTCATTTATGAATCTGAAAGCGTTGATTTTAGCAGAGTTGGGGATCGACGGTGTTAGAAAAGATATTGAAATTCGATACATCGTAGACGGAAACACATGTCCATTGAAAATCAGGAACGACATTGGTGTGAAACTTTATTTGGAAGTAAGAAGAAATGAGCCTAGAATCGGCATGTATCCGTTATGTATTGATACAACTGAGAAAATGGTTGGGGAGATACATAACTTTGATTGTTCATCCGGGGAAATCATATGCATGGAAGGTACAAAAAGAGATACTGAAGCTCTTGCTCAAGTCGAATCGAGAATTTGTGATTTAGATTACATAACTGATTCCAATAGTACTGATGTGAAGATGAGCCAGTTGTATAAGGATAAAGGAACACTCATCACTGAAATGGCGAAATATAAAATAAAGAACAACTTCAATTTCAGAGTGAAAAGATCGAATAAAAAAAGGTATTGGACTGTTTTAGCTCTAATTTGATTTGCTTTTCTTCAGTTTATGCATATAATTAGTATAATTCTAGTTTATATTGTGTTTGTTACATTAGTCTAATTAGTATATATCAATTATTGATAAATTCGTTGGTGTTTGATAATTTAAACAAATTGGTAAGTATTATGATTGTTATTATTGACAATTGATTTAGGTGTGTATTGATAAACTTTATTATGTGATACATAATAATTTTGTATTCAAATTATTGTGTTCTTTATTATGACAGATACATTAGTTGTGGAAAACTTTAACAATGCTTTTGTTATATGACTTAATGTAATGAAAAAATTTGTACAACTATGTGTTAGTTTGCTTTAGTGATGAATGTGGGTGGACTTTAAGGTCTTCGTGCAGAAAGAAATATGATGTATTCAAAGTGAGGTACTTTAACAGTGAACATACGTGTCCGATGCGGGATAGGATACTTACAAAAGTACAAGCAACAATTGGATTTATTAGTGGTGTGACTGCCCCCAAGTTGCTTAATCATAAACGAATTCATACGCGTCAAGATGTAATTGAAGATATTCGAGCAATATATGGGGTTGAAATATCATACCAGCAAGCATGGCATGCTAAGGAACGTGCACTGAAAATGCTAAAGGGTAAACCATCAAAAGGATATAAGCAGATGTCGAGATACATATGGATGCTAAATAATGTGTATCCAAATTCATATATAAGGATGCAAAAGACGGAAAATAATCAATTCATGTATCTTTTCATAGCACTGAGGCCATTGATAAGGGTTCGACTATTGTAGACCAGCAGTTGTACTGGATGCTGCACATCTTGGCGGGGCTTACAAAGGTACTTTTGTATCAGCAAACACACTCGATGGTGCATGTATGACTATTGTAATACTGATGTAATTTTGAACTTTGTTTCAGTGTATAATCAATGTATCTTAGTGTAACAGTTATGTATCGTATAGTTAAATGTGTGTTGCTTTGTAAATAGGTTGCATATTGCCGTTGGCATATGGTGTTGTAGACACTGAAAATGACTGTTCGTGGACATGGTTCTTCGAACAATTCAAAAATGCATTTGACGAGCGTGAAAACATGTGTATTGTATCAGATAGAAATGAAAGAATTATAAAGAGTGTAAGTATTGTGTTCCCAAATGTACCTCATCGTGCATGCATATGGCATCTTTGGAAGAATGTATGTTCAAACTTCAAAAGGAGTAAAAACACACTAAGTGATATATTTTACTCAATGGCAAAGACATACAAAAAGGAAGATTTTGATAAATTAATGGCTAAGGTAATGAAAGTTAATCATAGGGTGAAAGATTACCTTGAGGATGTTGGGTAAGAGAAGTGGTCAAAAGTTCATTCAATAGTAAACAGAAGTAGAATGATGACTTCGAACATCGCAGAGTGTATCAATGGCTGCCTTGTTGATGCACGTCGGTTAACTATAATAGACTTCTTGGAGGAAGCTAGACTTCTATTTATTAGTTGAAACTGTAAAAATAGAGAAATAACGTCATATACAAAGGACACATTGGGCCGAAGATTTGAGGAGGTATTGATTGGAAACGCATCTAAAAGTTCAAAGATGAAGGTATTTATCAATATTTCTATCTTTCTATTTGATATATCAGAAGCTCTGATGATTTCATTGATTTGCATTGTTTGAGAAATGATATGTAAATGTCATATTATGTAATGTATTAGTAACTTCTAATTAATTTCAGGTTGTTCCATCGTTTGAATATATTTTTTCAGTTTATGAAGCCGGAAGAAGATACATTGTATGCCTTGAGCGGAAAATATGTACGTGTGAAATATTTCTACATGATGAGATACCTTGCGAACACGCAATTGCAGTTTTGAAGCACAAGAATGTTACGGATATGCATCCATATTACTCTGATTATTACAAGCCGGATGCATTAGAAAAAATCTACGAGGTTGCAATGGTTCCAATGCCAGATAAGGAGGATTGGACCGTTCCAGACTATGTTTTAGATGAAATTATCTTGCCACCTAGGTACAGAAGGTTGGCTGGACGACCAAGGAATCGAAGAAAGAAAAACGCGGATGAGGGGATGACAGTGAACAAGAATTCTGGTGGGCAATGTGGACAAGAAGGTCACAACTGGAGGACTTGTACTTTCTTCCCGAAAGAGAATTGAAATAATGTTTTAAAATAGGATATTCGTGTTCGTGGTTAATGAATTTCAATTATATATATTTTTCGCTTTAGTATTTGGATTAAATAAAGTATATTGTTTAAACAATTTATTTTGCTGTCCAACTAAATGCATTTGCTTATAACAATGTGTCAATCTTATATTAAATATAAAATTATTCTTCTACTGAATGTATAAACTGTGAAAAATAATTATTGTGTAAACGAATGAAATTTTGATTCAATACCATGATAATGACTTGAACAAAATTAAGTGTCCCAAAATTTACTTTTGCAAACGTGTAGTATATGTATCATATACACCACATTATGTTGTATCATATACATTGAAGACTATTAATGAAGCACACATTAAAACTCTTAAAACTATATTTGATACAGTTATAATTTTGATATATTTTACCTTAGCAGTGTTGCAGTTCAATTTAATAGTTTGTTGTGTTGTGTTTGTTAATTTACATGATGTATCATATACATTCGTATAATTCAAGTGGCTTATACATAAATGTACTAGGTTCATGTGAATAAATTGTTGACACCCAATTTTGACCCTCCCCGATATAAATTAATTTTTGAACTTCTTAAATTTCAAATGATTTGAAATAATTGACTTTATAAAAATTAAATATTTTTCAAGATATTTTGACTAGTTTTGTCACTTTTTATAACTTTTAGATAATAAATATATTTTTATATAATTATGTACGCTTTATGAATATTCGAAAATCGTCTCAAAAGATTTCGCATTTTAGTCAAATATTTTATAATTAAGTTTAGTGTAAATTATAGTTATAATTTTGAGTTAATCAAATCGATTAGTTTATAATTAAGTTAATTATTTTATTTTTTTTAAAATTAAGAAACTCATTAATTGATTTGTACTAATTCATCTTATTTAAATTTTGACCGAATTCATCAATTAAATTCAAATCGACAAAGTTTTAACTTCAGTTGGTTCTAATTATATTTCCTTACCCACCTTAAACCCATTTGAGACCAAGTTTTAGGCTATTTTCTCAATAATTTTCGGCCCAATTCCATTCCCAACCCACCCAACTCTTACTTCCAATTCCCAGCCCACCGATTTGCAAACAAAACAAGTCCAACCCACTTCCTTTTCCCACAATACCATGCAATACATAACCCAACATTACACACATACAACAAAACCAATTACCCCTGGCCCACCTATATTTCCAAAACAACCAACAACGTACAGCAACAAAAACCCGACCCCACTCCCAGCGTCTTCCCCAAAACTTGAGCAGAAACCCAGCAACATCAGCGCAGCCCAGAAAAATCGACCCCAACTCCAGCTGAAATCGCGACCCGAGTCCAGCAAGCAGCCCGCACGTCCTTCTCAGGAGCAGAGAAAAGCAGGCACGCGTCTGACCCCATTTCCTCTTTCGGAATGGGACGAATTTTGCAAGAAAAGGTGTCTCTCCTTGATGGTGAAACTTTTTTTTTTGAATTTTGAATTCGAAATGGGCCTCGTTTTTGCCCATTTTTCTTCTGTTTCTCCCTTTTTTCTACCCGAATTTCCTTCTATAAAAGTTCCTCGTGGCATTCAGTCTTAGGGATTGGGGAGAGTGAAGGGAAAAAACACAAGAAAACATTAAAAATACAAGAATAGATAGGAAAACAGAAGCAAATATCAGGGTAAAATTCTCGACCAACAAATAGAGAAATTTTAGTTTTAGAGAAGAGAGACATAGAGCTTGTTTTAGAGACGATTTCGGTTACCGAAAACAAGTGAATTTTTAGGAGGAATTTCCGACCAAAACAGAGCTCTCCGGAGCTCATCGGAGTCGCAGCTGTGGTGGAAGTTTCCTTATCTTTAAACTTGTTTGTCTCAGTTTGTTGCTTCGAAAAAGGTATGCTACTCGTTTCTTTATTATTAATGTTCTTGTTTCAGCTTTAGCTTACTATTTAGCAGTTGTTTTTGGCTAATGTTTCCATGCTAGTTCAACTTTGGCTCGCTATTTTTGGAATATGTGCATTTGCAATTATACATGCTCGTCTCTGTTTATTTTGATTCGAATATGATTTGAATGTATGTATTTATTTTCTGGGGTTCTTGATTCTAAAAATAGATTATGTCTTTGAATTTTCTTTTTTGCGACTTAATTCCTAAACCGGATTTTCTCAAATAACACCATAGCTTCTTGATTTTCTCTTTAAGTGATGTTTTTCTTTATTTAGTAAAAGTCCCTAGAATCTCGAAGGACTTAACTCTCATTTTTCAGAAGGCGGGTCGTGCTTTGTGTCATGAATACATGGGAAATCTCAAATAAAAAAAAAATTGTTTGTGCTAGTTGAATTGATTATTTTTAATGCTATGTTTGTTGGTTGCCTTAGTTTTAGACTAGTATTTAATCTGTTTTCAAGAGTTATCTGTATGTGCTTATTTTTTTTAGTTAATTAAATGAATATTTATCTAAGTTGGGTTGCTTTCCTCAAAATTTATTATGCAGCAGTAGACCATTTGCTCATTTATGATAATATTCCATATTGATTAGTTTATGTTATGATTGAATGTGATATCTCTGTCATTTGATGTAACTCGGCTTGTGACTTTGATATGGCGCTACCATGTTTAGTTTACTAAATAATGTGTCGTGCGAATACTCATTCTCGGTAAAAATGTAGAAATTTTATTAATTAGTCAATGACATCATTTTGTCTTTGTAACTTAGATTTTAACATTAGCTTACACCCAATTGATGCCTTATTTAATTATTGTTCATAATAATACTAATTTCTTGGCATTCTTTTTTTTGTTGCATGTGAAATATGTCCGGGACCTACGGACCCTATCCTTGCATTTTTCTTTAGGCCATGGAGGCCTAATTCTATTTCTATTCGAGGCTATCGGCCATTAAAATCCGACGAACAGGTTTCGAAGGTGGAAGGATGTGAAAGCGGATGAGAATTGAAAAGATTGGGCCAATGGCCCACTCTTTATACAAAAATTGTATTTTGTTATTTTGGGCCTAAGCCCACTTATTTGCTATTATATTGTTAGAATTTAGGACATGTGGCGAGAATTGAGCCTTTTGACCCAAAATGAAATTAGGCCCAAGTGTTGGTCCAGGTGGACAGAAAAACCAAACTTGGGCCCTGGTCTCTTTTCCTCTTTATTTTATTGTATTTGTGTGCTTGTTAATATTTGTTGCTAATTTTAAGGTCGAAAAATTCAAATCCCCAAAAGATACCCGTTTTAATTTTATAACTTAACTAAATCAATCACCTTTAACGAGGCCAAAAAATTAATTTTGCAAAATATTTCACTTAGATAAAATTTTAATATTTTCCCTTTCTCGGTCCTAATTATAACAATTGTTCAAATTAGATTAAGTTAAAATATTTTAGCCAAATAATTAATTATCGGATAACTGCGTATTTGCGGGCATTTTGGGTGCTTTCAAACCCTTCCCGAAATGCTAATAAGAACCCCGAACCCCCTTTAAATATTTTTCGATTGATTTCATGTTTTAATCTTTTGAAGAATCAGTTTTCTTAATTTTCCTTAAAAATTAAGTGGCGACTCTTAAATCAGTCTAAAAATATTATTTTTAAGAAAAACATAAAATTCATGCATAATATACATTACGACTTATGTATCATGTACATCATTTTGTAAGTAAAATATCAGACTACTTAAAGTCAAACAGTGATGATTGTGGGGCTTAACGTTATAAAGCAACAAATGTATCTAAAGCAATATAGTGAAAACACATAATTTTAATAAATAACAAAATACTGTACTAAGTTTTTAGAGAAACACATAAAAAAAAAGTGAATTTGTCTTCAAAACAAAACAACATGAAAAATTGTTCATGCAATCCCTATTAAGTACTAATCTATGTTAACAAAATCGTGTTGTGAATTAACCCTTAGGCTTTGGTGGATCGCCATTCTCACTTATGTATCCACCCTTGAACTTGTCGCTGCCGTATCTCCACAAAAATGCTGCATATCTATTGCGAAGATAATTTGCTAGATGGCCATTTGTATCAGGTGGTATAACAAGTTGGTCACTCAAAAACTCTGCAAATGTAGCTACATATAACCCGCAGTCCCTACAATAAAATGCAAAATAAAAATTTGTAAAAAAAACTTACACATATGATTATAGTCAAGAATTTAAATACTTACATGCTATCACCTTCTTGTTGCATGATGCCTTGAATGTATTTAATATTGAAAGGAATATGTGACTCCAAAAGTGTACCAGTTTGTTTGTCCTTATACGCATCAAGTTCTAGCTAGATTGTCCGCTAAATTTTTTCAAAGAAACCACTGTTAAGAAGGTAAGAAGGTAGGATCCTTGACAACTTTTTTATCTCCTCGTAATGTACTTGTCCCCTTGTGCCTATAGAAGAGTCATACACGCGTATCAACCTCCGATTCAATTCAACAACAACTAACACCCAATGGAACTGTCCTCACAATTAATCGGAATGTAAACATTGTCCACAAGATGCCATGGTAATGTAACTGGTATTGAAAATCTTTTCATGACGTTGGTTATTGACCTCTCATGTACAGATACAGGTACCACACGATCAATATGTTCTTGGGTACTAATATCATCATCAGCCACATTGTTATAATACCTTTCATGGGTATTGTTGATAAGTGAACTGAACAAACAATTGGTTGTTGTGTATCTGTATTGATTCATGCTGCGAAGTTTTGATTTTTACGAAGGTAATAAAAAACAACATTGATGTGCTACACAAAACATTATAAACATAATTATACATTTAAAAAGAAAAATGATGAATATAAAATGTTAGATACTGAAGTAATATGTATATAACACCTATTATATGAATGTATCATATACGTCAAGATAACTATATATGATACATTTCCATTTAATGTAGCAGAAACATGAAATTTACATATACATGTCATATTTACCTGATCAGTTCAGCAGTTTTTGGGCTAGGTCATGGCATAGAACCAATTTTTTTTGAACGGATATGCAACAACATAATCCATAATTTCAAAACCCAATGAAGAGGCTTTTGCTCTGTACTTATCGTTTTTTGGTTTCCTGTTTTATAAAGTGTAAAGAAAAGATGTTATTTAAAAGTGCAACAAGATTTGTAATTTCAAAATTAAACAAATGTAGTAAAAAGTATAAAACTTACTTTGTGGCATGTGTTTTGAAAAGACCTATAGTAACCCACTTAATAAACTCATCAATCAGATATGATGGGGATCGGTTTGTGATCTCACTACCTTCAAATGGAAAATTTGGACGAATTACATCCTCAATAACCTCTTTTCCTTTTTCACTTGACCCAAATGAAGTCAAATAAGGAGATTTGTAGATTTTTGAAGGCATCCTGATTCGTGCAAGATGAGTATTTGTATCGCTTCAGACAATAATTTCTGTAATTGAAATATCAGTGGGTAATTGACTGTCCGAAAGCAAACTTTGACTGTTGGTTAACTCCTGTGGAATTGCCGCACTAACTGGTTTAACAGGAATAGGCAATCTTCCTAGATCAGCAATAAGTGTATGCATGACTTTTCGAGTTTCAGATGATATTGTACCAGATGTTGTAGAATCCTATATGATTTAAATTGATAGTTAAATAAGATTTGATAAATCATATGATATATAAATGATACATAAAGCATAAATTACTGATATATCAAATATAGCAGTATCTGGCACATACTAATTGGTGTTACGTTGAACTTTATATGAAGCATTTTCGTTTATTGTTCCTTCGACGAACTGTTGAGGCAATTGTGCTGTTGGATCATCTTGAATAACAACATATTGTATAATTTAGGATACATTAAACAACATATGTAGCATATACAAAGGACTGATAATGTATCAAGACAGATTACATATAGTAGACAATCAATTTTATTTAGGCACACTATTATGTATCTTGCAATTGAAGGTATCATATACACACATGATTAAAAATGTAAAGTATCATACATACAAAAATTTGATGTATACAAATCACACAAATAAACTGTAATGTATCATAATCACACTGGTATGTATCTTGTAATGTATCATATACACACATAATTAAAAATGTTATGTATCATACACATAAAAATTGGATGTATCATAATCACACAAGTAAACTGCAATGTATTATAATGACACATTTTGATGTATCACTACAAAGTTGATGTATACTAATAGTCAATTTACGATGACAATAGTACCTTCTTATGCTCTGTTGTTTCTGTAGTATGATGAACATTTGCATTTGATGATTGAAGTTCTGAAGCTTCCTTTATTTCTTGATGACTCTTCAATGTATCTTCTGTCTGTATTTTTTAAACAAGTTTTTTTCAAACAAAATATGTTACTGATAAATTGTTTAATTAGATATCCGCAATGAATAAAGTAAAATAAACATGATCTTCAACATCAAAATCAGATACACCAATGTCTTGATCATTAATGGCAAAATCCATCTGTATCGGTGAGGTTAGTTGTCGATCAAACTTGCAGGTACTTGTTTGATGTCCATTATTGCCTTATTTACCGAAAACTTCAAGAATGCACGACGTAGACTTGCCGCCCAAATCCTTCATAAATTAAATTTTTAACAAAATGACTATGAAAGTTAAAATACACAAACAAAACAGATATACAACACAGTACCTTTGGTTGTTTGTCGTTCTCCCTATTCCAAGAATTCATCATCTCAAAGTGGTTTGCCTTTATCAAATTCACAAGATACTCAAATTTACCGTCAACTTATTCAAAAAAAATTAACTTTCAGTTTTATATTTATGAATAAGCAGAAAAATATAAATTAATATCATTACTTACGTATTCCTTCATATGTTGTTCAGTTCTTCAATATCGGGATATACAGACTTATCTTTTTGAACTTGTGAAGAGACATGAGAAAAAGATACATTAGTAGGTGAGGTAGGTATTTCATCCGGCATTGAAAATGATTGGTTTAATGGCGGCCTTAACTGCTTGACAATTAAGGTTCTGACACCTTTGTTTTAGGTGTATCAATTTTCTTTCTCCTTTTGGGTGGTAATGGAGATGATGTACCAGACACACGTGATGATTTTCTCAATAAAGGACCAGGAGAGCTTGTTGAGAAATCCTCAAAACCTGAAATGGAAGCCCTTGTTTGCACTTTGTTTGGAAGCACTGCTGTTGTGGATGGTTCAAGAGTATGAGCATCTTGAATATCGGGTAAATCAAGGGCCTCAACTTCATCTTGTGTTGGTACAATGTTTGAACATGCATTATGCATTTTAAAATGGTTGAATGTTATACAATATTGTGTATCATACAAAAATTGTTATTTACAAAACAATATTTAGAAAGCTTATTGTCACGACCCGGGAGCACCCCCTAGTCGTAACCGGCGTACTCGACCTCGAAGAGGTCTAATACAAGCCTCTTAGCATTCATTCATCGCATAGACACTAAAACCATAAGGAATTTAAAACTTTATTTACCAAGAAAACATT
>JAJOOS010036281.1:0-20284 GCA_029582725.1 Solanum chiquidenum | reverse complement strand
ATTCTAATTATATTAAAATAATATTTGAAATTTAAATATAATACATTTTTAACATATCTTAATAATTATTCTAATTATATTAAAATAATATTTGAAATTTAAATATAATACATTTTTAACATATCTTAATAATTATTCTAATTATATTAAAATAATATTTGAAATTTAAATATAATACATTTTTAACATATCTTAATAATTATTCTAATTATATTAAAATAATATTTGAAATTTAAATATAATACATTTTTAACATATCTTAATAATTATTCTAATTATATTAAAATAATATTTGAAATTTAAATATAATACATTTTTAACATATCTTAATAATTATTCTAATTATATTAAAATAATATTTGAAATTTAAATATAATACATTTTTAACATATCTTAATAATTATTCTAATTATATTAAAATAATATTTGAAATTTAAATATAATACATTTTTAACATATCTTAATAATTATTCTAATTATATTAAAATAATATTTGAAATTTAAATATAATACATTTTTAACATCACTAATGAGAGAAAAAAATATACAACAATTGTAATACAATTTGAATTTAATATTTTCCTATATATAGGATATTATAGGTATGTTTCAATGCACACGGTGAATATGTAACTAAAACATTTTTAATACAAATAAATATAAGTATTATATGTGAATTTCAAATATTTTGGTACTATTTAAATTAGTTTACATTGTTAGAAATGTATTATATTTGTTCTGAAATAATAACGATCGAATTTATAGTAATGTGTAATATTGAATTGTATTATAACTATCGTTTGTATTTATATAATTTTAATACAACTTTAATACGTATTTTCAGAGCTTCACCTCTTCTTTTTCGTAATAACCACCACCAGACCACCAATTGTTTATATTTAATACAATTTTGATACAATTTAATACAATTTTTCAGAACTTCACCTAATATATATTTATACAACTTTAATACAGATTTATATTAAATGGTTATTAAAGATAAAATTATATCATATATGGTAATAAAAATAAGGAAAAATTACATAAATATCACCTTTTAGTTTACTTATTACCATTATCCCCTATAAGTTTTACAAATTTCCAAAATTCCTCATTTTCGCGCATCAGATTATTGTATCTCGCGCATCAGATTAATGTATCAGCGCATCAGATTAGTGTATCTCGCGCATCAGATTAATGTATCATGTATAAAATGTACATCAGATTAGTGTATCATGTATAAAATGTAATGTATCTTACTTAACGATTAATGTATCTGGCGCATTAGATTAATGTATCAGCGCTTATATTATTGTATCCGTTTGAGGAATTTTTGTAATTATAAACTTTTAAGGAATAAATTGTAATTTTACCTTAAAAGTATGTGATTTTTGTAATTTACCCAAAAAATAAAGTAACATTTAAAAACGTAATTAATTAAATTAAAAATATATTTTATGTAAAAATTCCTATTAAAAATTAAAAATTAAAGTAAGATACATATTAGAAGGACCATTTTGGTGTTTTTCACAAATTTTTACAGCCCAAAAAGATCAAACCAAGACCCTACGGGATTAAATTGCTCGGCGGGAGGATAATAAAACTGCTGTGCCCAGTAGCGCCTGGGTGTGAAGTGTCTACAATGGCTGTGTGCACTTCCTCTTTCTTATCTTCTGCTTCTTCTTCTTCATGCCCCTCATTGTGCTTTCGTTTCAATCCTCTTCTCTTCTCCTCCGCCAGTCGTCGTCGTCGTTCTACTCTACCACTCTCCCGTTCTCGTCTCAGAGGTTATCGCTTCTTCGCCAGTAAGTCTCCTCTCTAAATGTCCCTCTCCTTTTCTACTTACCGAAAATGCATCGGATTTGAATTGGTTTTAGGGTTCTGCTACCTAATTATGTTTTTATGAATGCAGTTTCTGCGGAAGCAGAAAACACTGGTATCTTTAATTCACCCGAAGTTGCAAAGTCATTTGATTTCAGTAATGAAGAACGCATATATAAATGGTAATATGAAATTTCCGTGAGTTCATTTCTGTTATGTTGTTGAATTCTTTGTTTGTTTTATTTCTGGAGTGCCTGATAAGTTCAAAACATGAAGAGGGTTCAATTTCTACTATATATACATAAAAAATAGTTTTAACCATGTCTAAACTGTGTAATCTTCCACTGAAGGGGGTTCGGATGACCCCTGAGCCCTTACTAGCTCTGCCCTTGAATGTCAGTTATAGAAAAAAATCTGTTCAGTAGAAAAAGTTTATTGTTTCTACCTTGAACTAAAGGACCTATGAACTTTTCAACTTTAACGTCTTGCAGTTTTTGGTATACTTAGCTATTCAATATTAACTTCAATTGACTACACTTGGAGTGACTCATGTGATTTGATGTCACATTTCTGCATCTATAGAATGATGATTAAATGATCACCTTCTAATTGTTCACTATCTGCAAAATACTAATAAGTGAAATTGTTGATATTTAGGTGGGAGTCTCAAGGATATTTCAAACCAAACATTGTCAAAGGGAATGATCCTTTTGTCATTCCGATGCCACCACCTAATGTTACCGGCTCACTGCACATGGGCCACGCTATGTTTGTGACACTTGAGGTTGCATTCAGTATTAAATGAATGAAATTCTATGTATGCTCTTATTACAGTTCTTTTTGATCTTCTCCAACTTATTCTTTTGAATGTCTTTCTTGAGTTATACGAGTTCATCATTCAATATATCTAGTAATTATAGTCTAACTCTCACTTGCTACTCTATTCTCCTATTATTGAGCACAAAGCTAAAAGTAAAGTTGAATTACATGATAGCTTACAATAAATATGCGGTGTCTTATCTTTGCATTATTAAAAATCATTTCTGGAAAATGACTAAGCCAGGAGTAATGGGGATGTAAAGTGGAGCAGTTAGCATTTGGCTATTTAGGATTGGCTCTGGGTGCTAAAAAGAATGACAAGAAGATGTGGGAAGGTGTCTTGGACAAGTGCAACAGTAAATTGGTTCCATGGAAAAGACAGTATTTGTCTTTTGGGGAAAGACTTACATTTGTTAATAGTGGTTTAGATGGTATTCCAACCTATCTAATTTCTCTCCTCAGAATGCCAACAAAAAATGAGAAGAAACTAAATTCTTTGAGGAATAACTTATTCTGGGAAGGAAATGCTGATAAGGGGAAGTTTCATTTGGTCAAATGGCAGGAAGTGATGAACGAAAAGTAAAATGGGGGCCTGGGAATGAGGAAGCTGAAGCTGCATAATAAATTTGGAGATACAATCATGGCAATTAAAGCTTATGGAAACAATTTATAGATGCAAATTATGGTAAGAGAGATAGTTAGGTTCCTTGTTTAATCCAATCTTCTTCTAAAGGCAGAGTTTGGAGTATTATCAGTATATACGGGGTGAGTATAAGCAGCATGTTAAACTGAAATTGGGGATGGTACTAAAATCTTGTTTTGGTCTGATATATGGTTGGGGATTGAAAGTTTTAAAGAGAAGTTTCCAGTTTTATATAGCTGCTCCACAAACAAAAATGGGAAGGACACTGATTTTTACTCTAGTATGTCTGGAGGTTGATTTTCAAAAGAGGCCTAAATGATTTGGAGGTAGGCGAATATGTCCAATTAATGTAACTGTTGGAATCTTTGTGAATATTGTAGCATATATTAAAATATAGAAGGTAGCTTATTTTACTCCTATTGTAATTAGGTATCGATTTGTACTGATCTCCTTTCCTTGTTAGGACTTGAAAACATAGCTATTTTAAACTCCAAAAGCTTAAGGGAGTAATCAAGCAGAGTTTTCTCTCAAACTTTTTCTTTTTCACATGGTATCATAACTTTTTTTTTTGTGAGAAAACAGCAAAACCACTACTATTCCGCGATTCCGTGACTCTCCTGGGGTACTGTGCATATACCAGTAGCACCATTACAATTTGAATCCTTGCGCGAAGCTACCTTGAAATTCTGCTGCTATAGGGTTACTCACATGCTCTCACGCACCACTCTTAGATCCAGATAATTGGTGTCAGGCGTTCCACGTGCCGACGCGTCCCACATATTTTTTTTTTCCCAGTAGGGTCGCCCCATCATTTTTACCCTACCATATAGAGGTTTGGCCCAGTTCGGACCTTGGCTCCCCATGAAGTGGTTTGACTCACATTCACATATATGGTGGTTAACTCTATCTAAGTCAGATACTTGAAATCCCCATAAGGAAGCTTGCTTGTATGTCTTTTCTCACGAGTGTCCTGACCTACAGGCGTGCCCAGCCTTTGCTTGGCCACAGCTTTGCATAGAGCTTACTCTTGGAGATTGCTTTACCCCGTGATGGTAGGCACATAACATATTAGCGGTTGTTTCTGTGACACTCGTGCCAGCAGCCCCACTAGCCTGGCCTCACCAAACTTATTCCCACATGGTAGTTAAGTGTCTTTCTTTCTTTCTGTTCATCTGAGCTCTTAACATGAATAGGTATTTCTCACTATGCTCCTTGACAAGATTTGTGCCTGCTCTAGTTCCAAGTTTATAGTACATGGCTCACAGCTCACCATAACACTGTTGCTTGACCTGGAAAGGTGGCCTTTTCTGACCACTTGGCTTACCGCCATGTCCCAATTCTCAATTGAATTTCAGATTGTTCAGAAAGAAAATTGTGTTACCAATTTCACCTCATTAAGTTGGGCAACAACTTTGGGTCAATGCATAACATGAACGAAACATCTTGAACTGATTATCTGATGCAACTGAATTAATGAACCTTCTTTGCTCGAGTTATGCAAGTACCTGGCACCACATCCACAATCTCCACCAGACAATTTAGCCAAGTTCATGTCTTACTGAACAAAGCTATCGGTCCACTGCTGACAGAATGTGACATATTGAATGATAATCGCATTGAGACAATGTGTGCTATAGCTACTCATCTGCCTAATCTTATAATATCATACCAATAGCGTAGCATATGGCACTACAACTAACCAAACGTGTTTCAATCAATTCCTTCTAAAAATGCATCCTCTGTTTAGAAGACATCCCTAAGGATAGGTCAATAAAAAGAGGATGCCCGAAAATCAACTGGTAAAACATAGATGAAGACATAAATAACTTTTGTGAAGTGACATGATTCTGAAAGTTGTAATCCATGGATAAAAAGAGAAGTCTTTTTGGATTATCATGTCACACAATTTAACAGGGAGGACTCACACAATGTACTCTTGATTACTATTGGTCTATTACTTTGTCATATTTCAGCTTACAAAGTGATCATCATATCTGTTAGTTGATTTATCCTGGTTTTCTAAATTACTTCATTTCTGTCGTCTCCTTTGTCAGGATATCATGATACGATATAACCGTATGAAGGGAAGACCTACCCTTTGGCTTCCTGGAACAGATCATGCTGGTATTGCAACTCAGGTTCCCTCTACATCCAAAACTTTACTACTTTTCTCAACTACATCTCATTTTAGAGTTGATCTTATATTGCTTGCCATCCATCCATTATACGTTTTGGCTTCATTCAATTTTGATGAAAAATCTTACTTTCATGAACCATTTGAGTATCGAAGAACTTTCACTGCGAGCTAGTTGAGTTTGAGCTGTTTTCCAGTGTTATCTTTGTGCAAATGCACATAGAATGAAAGTTTTTTTTGCTTGTTTTGGTGCACGGAACTGTGGTCACCAATGTGAGAAATCTACCTTGATACTTCAGATGCTGATATTAGTTACGGAGTGTTGATGTGTAGCTTAGGTGTTCCATCATTTACTTCCTCAAATATGTCTGCAGTTTATTTGGTAGTCCTATTTCTTTCTCAAACTTGTGGGAGTACATTATCAGTTTAACTTGTGTAATTGGCTCTGCGTGCCATTTGTCCTTTTTATTTTTAAAAATGATGTAAACTATCAAAGTTGTTATTTTGCTTAGCTGTGCAAAACTGAATACCTCTTCTTTTTATTTTCTATGTTTTCCAGTTGGTTGTGGAGAGAATGCTAGCTACAGATGGAGTAAAAAGGGCTGATTTGGGTAGAGACGAGTTCACAAAACGAGTATGGGAATGGAAACAGAAGTATATCTACTTCTTATTTAAGCTATATATTGATTAAATTCTGCTGTGCTACATGATTTATGGTCATAAAGCGTTTTCTTGGATATGCTAACTGATCAAAAAAGACAGTCTTTTTCACCTACATGTCATTTTCTTAGGCATCTCTCAAGCTACTTATGAAACTTTATCTATTCATTCTTTTTAATGGAATAACGATGGTTTTATTAAAAACATCCAGAAAATGCAGAAAGTTCTGTTACCTATTCATTTAGATGATTAAACATATTTTGTTGAATGATTACCATTCTGGCTATCAGCAAACCTCACAAGTAAGAAAAAATAACAAACACCATGAAAAGGTAAAGTACCAAGATCTTCTTCTTTTTCTTTGATTATTAAGTACCACAATTTCCTTGTTGGATAGAGTAATCTAGTTAGCATTTATTATTCAATGTCCCTGTACTAACAACCTCCTCTCCACTAACATGTATATTTTAATTTCTAATTAGAAAAAAAATGAAATGAAAAAAGTAAATAATATTTTTCACAAGTTCTGCAACCATTGAGCAGTAGACTAGTAACGGGAAAATTTCGCATGAAAATTTTCAACATAGAAATTTCCTTATTATTCTCTGTTCTGTTAATATGTCAATGAGTTGAGCTTTGATGCTCTAAATAGTGTTGAAGACCTAAAAAATAGAAATGTATAAGACACCTCCTATCTATAAAATAAAAAATAGAAACGTGACACTAATTTAGTTCTTGGATGAAAGAGCTTCTTTCTTATGCTTCGTCAGTTTTATTTTATGTGACACTCTTTTCTTTTTTTATTTGTTCCAATAAGAATGACATCTTTCTATATTTCGAAGTAACTTTACTTTAAATTTTCGATTTTTATCGTAAATGATATGCTTTTATAACCATACGAAAGAGACTGTAATGATATAATGTCCTTTCTACTGCTCCTATTTCTAATTTATTTGATCTTTTTTATCCTTCTAATGATATATTGTCCTTGTCCATCTTTCCCATTGCTTTTTCAATATTTTCTTTTCAATCTAAGAAGAAAGGCTTATTTTATTCTCTTTTATTACTTAGGTATGGTGGAACAATTACTAACCAGATAAAGAGACTTGGTGCTTCCTGTGATTGGACCAGAGAACATTTTACCCTTGACGAACAGCTGAGTAGTAAGACAACCTTCCATTCAGTAAAAGTCCCATCAACTCTGTTTTGCGAACTTTTCTTCAGGATATAAATATCAACTCTCTAGGATAGCAAGCTATGAATTCTCTAAGTGGCTTATCAGTTCATTTGTCTTTTACTTTGTCATCCTACGTACTGTTTTTTTCGATAATAGTTTATTGCATCCAAATGTACCTGGTCCTGCGTCCAGATATAGATGAGCTAATACTTGTCCAGTGATAAAATGTGCATTATTTCTTGTTTATCATATGTATACATATATCATCCATTTGTATAACAGGAATCTAATTTAAAAATTCAATTGTTGCAGGAGCTGTAGTTGAAGCATTTATAAGGCTTCATGAAAAAGGGTTAATATATCAGGGTACACACTACTCCCTCTCCAAAAGTTTGTATGTTTTTAGTAAGTAAATGATAGAGACTGTTGCTTGATTAAATGAGCTATTCTGGCGAACTCTATTGCCTTGAAGAAAGTAGACTTACCTCGAGAACTTCTAGATTTTCATTTTCCAAGAGTAGTACTGCCCCTTTTTATACTATGGCTTTTAGGTTTTATATTTTTCTTTTGGTTGAGGGTTGTGGGTGGGGGAGAGAATATGGTAGCTCCTCCGGGATAGAGTATTCTTTTCCTTTTATTTCCTTTTGGATCGTCTTTTGAATAGATCTTGTGTTTTTTTATGACAACCAGAAGTTAATCATATCAAAGATGAAGTTACTTTACGAACAGAAAAAAGATTCTCTTGGCTGCAAGAAAGATAAAGGAAGGATGTGGGGAGCTAACATCTGGGGTATATGGATGAAAAATGAACATAAAATTTCTGCTTGACTGTTTCGATAAGAATTGTTTAATCCTTTACATTATAGGCTTTCCTAATATTGTTGCTAAAGGATAGCTGTGGGTGGAGACAGCTTCAACATTCTGCAGCATACATAATTGTTAAGCATTTCTTTCTTTGTTGAATATTGACAACTTAATTTATTCCTGTTCCTGTAATTTTCTTTGATCTTAGAAGCAAAAATGCTACACTGTAGAACTCAGATGTGAAATACTTCTACATATAGTTAAAAGTATTTGGAGCTTTCTTTATAAGCTTGAAACTGGATGACATGCATATCTAATTTAAGGACTGACATTTCATTGGTTCTCTTCACATAGCATATGTAGAGCTGTTGATAAACCCTTCAGAGTGAAATGGCATTTGAGCTGCACCTATTTAATCAAATACTGGACATAAACCACCGATAGTCTTCCTGCAATATGCGTGCTAGTAAACCTAAGCATTCTTCTGGATGTCAACTTTCACCTAAATTCATTAGCTTTCTCATTGGAAATTTGCAGGTTCTTATATGGTTAATTGGTCTCCTAATTTGCAGACTGCAGTTTCAGACTTGGTATGCTATTTATTGAGTTGGAAATATGCTTCTCTTGTTAATTAGTGGTTCAATCTCATTGGTTAAAGTCAATTGCTTTTCCACCTCAGGAAGTAGAGTATTCTGAAGAACCTGGTTCACTTTATTACATCAAGTATCGTGTTGCTGGAGGTTCAAGGTAAAGACATTGCACATGCAGCTAATTACTTGTATTTTCTTCTTTACTTTAATTTAGTGTGTTAAACAACTCCCTCCCTTCTAATTTATGTGACATAGTTTGAATAGGCACGAGATTTAAGAAAGAAATGAAGGCTTTTGAAACTTGTGGGTCTCAAACATAGCAAAAGATTTGTGACTATAAAATTGTGAAACTTGTGCCCTTGAGCATATCAAAACATTTGTGTGGCTATACAAACATCTCATTAACGGTAAAATGAGAAGTATAAAGTTAATTGTTTTCAAATATAGAAATGTATCACTCCTTTTGCAATTAACTAATAAGGAAATCACAAAAACTGAAATGGAGTGACTAGTCATTTAAGTGATTGTTGAAATGGTAGTATGGAAATGGTACTTTCACCATTCAAGTAGCTTCAATTATCTTTATACCTTTGGTCTTGCTGCTGCTAAGAAGGGTTCTCTTTTACAATAAGTTGCCTGAATCCATGTCCTAGATTTGTTTGTTTGTTGGAGCCACAATCAAATCTAGCTAGTTCACTTAAAAGAAATTGGCATGATCAAGCCTCTTTTGGTTTTCGCGCAATATATATTAAGAAAATTTTTGTATTTCAAAAAACTATTATTTGGTGTTTGGTTGATTTGTGGCAAAAGGTGGAGGATTTGTGGTTTAGGTCACAGGTTCAAGCCCCACACCATGCAAAGCGAAGCCCGGTATTTAAGTGGAGAAGGGTAGAGGAGCGGGCCCATTATCCATCGAGTTTAGAAGGCTGTGATTGGTCCAAAGGGCGGGTCACAAACGGATTTCTCGGTTATCAAAAAAAAAACAAAAACTAAGGAAAATATTTTCCTCAAGGAAATATTTTACAGCAAATGTGGAAACAACTTACTCCTTTTTCGGGGGCATCTCCACGCTATTCTTACTTCATGTCATTTTGATACTAATATCACTTAGGAGCTAAGAAAAAGAAGAAGAGTAGCTAAAAAGAAGGAAATTCTAGAACAAGCAAATAAGCAATTCTTTCATAACTTGGAAAAGAGAAAAGCAGTACAATATATAGGAATCAGATGGGGACTAGTGGGGACCAATCCTGGACACGTCCTTCTTCCACTCACTACTCTGACCTCTGTAACTTACTCATAATGAAAACTAATTCCTCCTGATAGTAACAAGCATTAGGGGGAATGTGTAAACACTAAAACTATATATAAAGATAACTGAGGGGTAGAAACAGAGTTATCTTAACTAATGCAACTAATTCCTAACGGAATTAACTGTCTGTTCATACTCTAATTAAAGCTAAGTGTACCACTCCTTAATGCTAGCAATTTCCCTTTGTATCAGATCTCCCCTGTTGAAAATTTCCTTGACCTCAAGGAAGGAATAAGGGAAATCTGATTTTGAGAGCATGATAATCTTCCCAGGTTGCTTGCTCAACTGGTAGTCGATCCCACTGAATTAGCACCTGTGCAGCAGCCTTATTACCCTTCTGTATCATACGCCTGTCCAGGATCTTTTGTGGTTGTGGGCAGTATGGACTTGCAATGTCAACAACTGGGGGATGATTGATCTTTTTCAGGTAGCTTGTTACACATCTTGAGTTGCGACACATGGAAGGTAGGATGTAACATCAATTGAGCAGGTAGTGAGAGCTTGTAAGCTACCCTTCCTATCTTTTACAGAATTTGATAGGGTCCATAGTACTTAGCTGTTAACTTAGAGAAAGGAGATCCTGAGAGAGTGACTTGCATACAAGGTTGAATTTTAAGGTACACCCAATCTCCTTCTTTGAACTGCACATCAGATCTATGTTTGTTGGCCTGAGTCACCATCCTGTGTTGAGCCCTGTGTAAATGATATTGTAACAGCTGAAATTTGAGTTCCCTGGTTACTAGGCTTCGATCCACCGCTTCTACTCCTGAATCACCAGCTGCATAGGGCAAGTGTAGTGGGGGAGGTTGACCATATAAGGCTTCATAAGGTGTGGTTTAAATGGATGAGTGAAATGTAGTATTGTGCCACCATTCAACAGCTGCCAAATAAGAAAACCAATCTGCCTGTGAGTCAGAACAGAAACACCTAAGATAAGTCTCAAGACACCTGTTCGCCACCTCAGTTTGCCCATCACTTTGAGGGTGGTAAGCAGTAGATGTGCTCAATGTCACTCCCAGCATGGAATGCCACATTTTACTTGTGAAGATGGGATCCCTATCACTCACTATGTCTTCAGGAATGCCATGTAACTTGTACACGTTGTCCATAAACAACCTGGCATTATCAGTCGCTGAATAGGGATGAGATAGGCCAATAAAGTGAGCATACTTAGTTAATCTATCCACAACTACCCATATGACTGTTTTTCCTTTTGACTTAGGCAGACCTTCAATGAAATCCATGCTAATGCTTCTCCAAGCTGTTGTAGGGATCTTGAGAGGTTGTATCAACCTCGGATAGGGAAGAGTATCATACTTGTGCCTTTTACAGACATCACAAGTTTTAATGTGGCTCTGGATATCATCCCTCATGCCCTTCCAGTAAAACAATGCAACTATTCTCCTGTAAGTAGGTTCAATTCCAGAATGCCCTCTCACTGTTGAATCATGCCAAATTTGAATAATGTCCTGTCTCAGTTTCTCATCAGACCCCATCACCAATTTCCCATTCTTCCTTAATTGGTTATGGACAAAAGAGAACCCTTGTATTTCAGAGTTTTTGTCCTTCAACTCTTGAATCCTCCTAGTTAGTTTAGCATATAAGTCCCAACTCTGCCTGATCAAGTCCAACATATCTGTCTTGATTGTCTATAAGGTAAGTGCAACCAACTCAGCTATAGGCAATCTTGATAGTGCATGTGCCACCTTGTTCTCTTTTCCCTTCTTATATTCAATGATGAAATCATATTGCATAAGCTTAGTTATCCATTTGAGTTGTGACCCTGTGTGCAACTTTTGTTCCAACAAAAACTTCAAAACTTTTTGATCAGTCTTCACTGTAAAGGGCCTGCAAATTAGATACTGACTCCACTTGTTCACAACCATAACTAAAGCCAATAGCTCCTTGTCATACACTGAGAGGGTTTGATGCCTAGGGGACAATCCTTTGCTCAAATAAGCAATAGGTTGCCCCTTCTGCATTAAGACTGCTCCAATGCCTACACTACAAGCATCAATGTCCACCACAAATGAGATATAAAAATCAGGCAACAACAGAGTTGGAGCTGTTGTCAACACCCTCTTGAGACTCTCAAAAGCGTCTGTAGCCTTGCTGGACCATTTAAAGTTATCCTTTTTTAACAAGTCTGTGAGGAGCTTGCTAATAACTCCATAGCCTTTTATAAACCTCCTATAGTAACCAACTAACCCAAGGAAACCTCTCAATTGTTTGAGGTTAGTAGGTTCAGGCCAAGATTGGACAGTTTCCACCTTCTTAGGATTTGTAGCCACTCCATCAACAGAAATATAATGACCTAAGTATTCCACCTTCTTAGCTGCAAAGACACACTTGCTTTCCTTGTAAAAAAGTTGGTGTTGGACTAATAATTCAAAGGTGGTCCTCAAATGGTCTACATGCTCCTCCAAATTCCTACTAAACACCAGTATATCATCAAAAAACACAAGGATGAACTTCCTCAAGTGTTTTTGAAAAATATGATTCAGGAGACCCTGGAAACTTGAGGGTGCATTGGTCAATCCGAATGGCATGACCAAATATTCATAATGTCCTGTATGTGTTTTAAAGGCAGTTTTATGCACATCAGTAGGAGCCATCCTAATTTGATGATATCCTGCCCTTAAATCAATTTTAGTGTATACTTGGGACCCCTCCAATTCCTCCAACAGTTCTTCAATGATGGGTATTGGAAATTTATCTTTAATAGTCACCTTATTCAAAGCCCTATAATCTACACAGAGTCTCCAAGAACCATCTTTCTTACTCACTAACACCACATGTGAGGCATAAGAACTAGAGCTATTTTGAATAATACCTTGATCCAGCATCTCTTGGACCATAGTTTCAATCACATCTTTCTGAATTGGTGAATATCTGTATGGTCTGGAATTCACTGATTGACGGCCTGTTGTCAAAGGAATGTGGTGATCAAAGACCCCTCTTGAAGGAGACAATTCACTTGGCTCCCTGAATAGTTTCTTGTATTCCTCCAGTAGTGCTTGAACCTCCTTGGGCTTCTCCTCTCTACCTTGTAAACCTTCTTCTTTTGGCATCCCAGCCATACACACCTTGATCATAAAGATTTGTGCAGTGTCCACAGTGATTTTGTTGAATGCCTTAGCATCCACAGTTTTAAATGTTGGATGAGCACCCTGCAAGGTTATGGGCTTACCTTGGTACTCAAACTTCATCAGAAGCTTCCCAAAGTTCATTTGTATGTCTCCAAGTTTGCACAACCATTGGATACCCAACACAACATCACAACTTCCTATTGGCAATACTAGGAAGTCATCTTGGAACATGGTGCCCTGCATAATCCATTTGAACTTTTTGCTTCCCTAACAGATTTAATTACCCTCCCATCTGCTACTGAGACATCCTGTGGGCTAATGTCATGGAACTGACAACCTATTCTCCTAGCAGCCTTCTCATTGATGAAATTGTGGGTGGAACCACAATCAATGAGGACAGTGATAGGCTTCTTCTCAGTATACCCCTGAATCCTCGAGGTTTTGTACCCTCTAGTCCCATTCAAGGCTTGGAGAGATATTTCACAATTCTCCATGACCTCTTCTTCATCCAAGAGTAATTCTGCCTCATCTACTCCTTCTTCCTCTTGTGTCAACTCTGCTGAATCATCTGCTTCTAGCTCCAGGGAATACAACTGCCTCTTGGCTTTACATTTGTTGCCCAAACTATATTTTTCATCACAGAAAAAACACAACCCCTTGGATCTCTTTTCGTCCATTTCAGCAGGGGTCAACCTTCTTCTTATGTTGGTGTCAAACTTAGCAACATTGGAATTTTGGAAACTAGACCCCTGACCCTTAGCTCTAGTACTGTCACTATAACCCACTATAACCTGGAGAACCCCTAAGGTTAGAATAATTGTGACCAATGTTAGAACTCTTCATTGCCTTGCTCTGAGTAGCAAAATTAAACTCGTGAAGTCTAGCTAGATAATAGGCTTGGGGTAAAGATCCTGGGTTTCCAATCCTTACTGCACCCTGAGTTCAGGTTTTGGATTGTTTAGGAAAATGCTAACAGCATGCTCTACTGAAAGATTTATCCTAGTCATGACACTATCAAAAGCCTTTTGATAATCTTTAACTGAACCAGTATGCTTGATATTCATTATCTCAGTCATGGGATCTGAGTACTCAGCTCCAAATCTGTCCGCCAAAGCATATACATATTCTTCCCAACTAGGAGGAGGTGTTTTAGTTCTGTGTCTCATGTATCCTTGATGCCATTGCAATGCATCTCCATCAAAGTGAATGGCCACTAGTTTCATTCTCTGATGGATAGGTATCTCTTCCATAGAGAAAAACTGCTCCACTTTATACAACCAAGTTCTTAGGTCCTCTCCATTAAACTTTGGGAACTCTATTTTGGTATATTTGGTAAAAGTAGGCAGGGGAATATTGGAATGAAAATTGTTCTAGTGAAGGGCAAAAGGCATGGGTTGAAATTGTTGAGTCATGGGATGTGTATGACAAACAAAAGGAGCATGGTGGTATATTGGTTGTGGAATTTGAGTGTTCTGAGCATAGAAGGGAGCATAGGAATGATTTTGGCTGTATGATGTGGTGGTGTTTGGTACATGAGAAAATGGGGTTTGAAGATGTGGCTTAGGAAATTGGAGTGCTGGTGTGGGTGAGAATTGAGAAGGAAACACAGGTATGGGGACAGTTTGGGTCTGGAAAGGGGAAGGGTGGCTTAAGGGATTTTGAGCAGTCTGAATATAGGATGTGCGAGTGGGTACGCTAGAGGAAGCTGATATGGTTGATGCCGGCAGGGATGGAACCTGAATTTGTTGACTTGGGTGAATATAAAGTGAAGGTTGTCTTACTGGATGTGAGGCTGAAGAATTTCCCAATCGTGAGGAAGAATTTTCCAAACGCAGTGGCAGATCTGAAGGTGAGTACAACTCCTCCTCCAGCTGGATCACACTCTTATCTCTTTCTGGTCTCCTTCCACCATGTACAGCTTGACTAAGCTCTTTCAGGGCTTTCTCTTGATTCCTGGCTGCCATTTCTTGATTAGCTTCCAGTTGATCCTGTCTGCTGGCAAAATTGCAATGTCGAGTGACATTTTTTCCAGTACACTTAGTACTTCTCGTATCTCATTCACCATCGAACTAATTCCTCCTGATAGTAACAAGCATTAGGGGGAATGTGTAAATACTAAAACTATATATAAAGATAACTGAGGGGTAGAAACAAAATTATCTTAACTAATGCCACTCATTCCTAACGGAATTAACTGTCTGTTCATACTCTATTTAAAGCTAAGTGTACCACTCCTTAATGCTAGCAATTTCCCTTTGTATCACATTTGCTTCTATCAACATGGGAACACCATTACTAGTGTTAGGTGTTAGCTACTTATTTTTTTGAGATAAGGGTAACTTTGTATTCACTAAAAATTCATCATCCAAGGGATGCTGAATTGGAAACTTACATCCCATAGGGTGGTGGGCACACCCTCAGAAAGACATACAGAATTACATATTTCCTATAAAATCGACCATCTCTATGCTTTCCCCTACCAACTCTTGCTTACACCACTAGTGTTAGCTACTTATTATCCTCATTCAAACAAAGTAGATGCACAACCAATTAAGCTTGGTAAAAGGTTTTATGAAAGGGCTCTCTTTTGTATAACATTTTCGAGTTAACTTTTCAGAGCCTTATGGTGTAAATGGCTCTCTTTTGTATAACATTTCCAGTAAAGATTTAGGAGCTTTATGTTGTAAATAGGTATGTGAGAAATATAAGGGAAGTATATTATTGAATTGTTGTTGTGTCTACATTATTACATTGAGATCCTATTTATAGACACTAGAATACAATCCTTTACTAAGTAGGATACTATTTACTATCCTTATTCCTATTTGTATTCCTATTTCTATTCTAAATAGGATTGTATAAATTTATTTCTATTCTAATAGAATTGTGTAAACCTATTCCTATTCTAATAGGAATGTATAAACCTATTCGTATTCTAACACTCCCTCTCAAGCTAGTGCATACAATTCATGTACCTAGCTTGTTACATTTGTAATTAATATGAGGACCAATGAGGGGCTTGGTGAGATATCTGCAAGTTGATCAGTCGACTCCACAAAATTGACAGTCAATCTCAATGTGCTTGTCTTCTCATTAAATACCGGATTTGATGCATAATGTCAGTCAATCTCAATGTGCTTAATCTTCTCATGAAATACTGAATTTGATGCATAGTGCCGATAAAACACAAAGTGATAAAATTACAGTGTTGAACTTCCCAAACCAAACTTGCAAAGACTGTTTCAGACCATAGAGTGACTCACATAATCGACATACAAGGCTACTAAACTCCCCCTGAGCAACAAAGTGCTCAAAATCTAGCATAAAGTATATGGATCATGTTGGAATCAATAGATGAGTCGATATTAAACAAGTAACCGAAAAACTAGCTGGAACATGCTCATATGCCGGAGTATTAGATTTGATGGCTAAAAGTGGTCACAATCTAAGAAATAAAATTATATGGGTAGGGTCGGAATGATGTCACAACCCAACTAGAAAATAGAAATTATATAGGATAGTTCGAATTGATGGAACGACCCCATTGAAAAAGTGAAATAATATGGGTAGGGTCGGAATGATGGCACGACCTTACTGAAAAAGAAAAATTATACAAGTAGGGTTGGAATAATGGCACAACCTTCGCAAATCAAATTTGAGGAGTCACCGGAAAGACGAATGGAACTATGCAAATCAAATCTGAGGAGTCACAGAAAAGACACATGATGCTATGCAACTCAAACTTGAGAAAATAGTTCGGAAAAATCCACGGTACTACACAAATTAAATATGAAAAGTAGTCCGGAGAGATGCACGGTGCTACGCAAATCAGATATGCAAAAAAAGGTAGTCATCGGAGGGATGGCACGATGTTACACAAATTATATATGAAAAAATAGTCACATGAAAGATACATGGTGACTCAACTTTTGCTAACATAATCATTGGCCAGACGGGCACATATATGGGTGCCACCCGCCGGCAGCGGAAGCTCTTTGATTTTCTACCAAGATCGTAGAGGCTCTGATACCATGTGAGAAATATAAGAAAAGAATATTATTGAATTATTGTTGTGTCTACATTATTACATTGAGATCCTATTTATAGACACTAGAATATAATCCTTTACCAAGTAGGATACTATTTACTATTCCTATTCCTATTTGTATTCCTATTCCTATTCTAAATTTGATTGTATAAACCTATTTCTATTCTAATAGGATTGTGTAAACCTATTCCTATTCTAATAGGAATGTATAAACCTATTCCTATTCTAACAAGGTATTCACTCCGACACAAGTGAAAAAGCTGTGTTGCTTGATGTATCAGTTGCTCACCAGATATAACAAAAGTCGACACACTTTTAAGGTTATTGATGGCGTGCTTTTCAATTTATAACTGCTTGCTGTGAGTCTTAATTGTAGTTGAAATTTTTATTTCTTATCAACCAAGCTCTGTGCTTATTTTCTTTACTCTTGGGCTTCGGCTATTTGCAATTCGCTGTAGCTTATAAAAGGCTTATCCTGTTAGTTAACTTACTATCAATGTAATTTTTTTTGTCAATGTTCTAATTTGATTAACTAATTATTTTTTCTTAAAATTTGTTGGGGCAGGAATGACTTTTTGACAATTGCAACCACACGCCCAGAGACTTTATTTGGTGATACCGCCATTGCTGTTAATCCTCAGGTATATCTCCCTAGACTTTATCTATTCAAAATAGGTTATTTCAAAAGAGAGAATTTTTTTATATGACAATATTTGACTGAATATGGGGTTTTAACAAGTTAATTTGATTTATATATTAGAAGAAAATATTTATCAAGAAAAATATATATTAGAAGAAAATATTTATCAAGTAAAATATATATTAGAAGAAAATATTAAAGGCACGTGCTTCCTAGAGAAAACATTACATGTTTAAAATTTGGCAATCTCGATTATCAAAATAATTGAACATCCAAAATTTTAGATTAATTTGATTTGTATACAAGTTTCACAACTTCCAAGAAAAAAAAAGATCTCAGTTATCAAAAATACAGTTTAATGAATTTTGATTTCTTGGAAGTTGTGAAAGTTATATACAAATCAAATGGTGTCTATAATTTTGGATGTTCTAAAAATGGGTAGTGTCGTATAAATTGAGATGGAAGGTGTATTAGTTTTGGTCAACCCCGTTTTGTCTAAATGACCTTCATATTCCTAATTTGGGAAGTAGCGTATTCAATATTAATGAGATTATTGCATTGGTGATATAGCCTATATTTTGGGTTATAAGGTGGAGTAGTTACCTACCACTTATCTATGCCTACCACTAGGGGACAAAAAGAATGATCATAAGTTGTGGTAAAGAGTCCTGGATAGGTGTAGTAGTAAATTAGTTCCATGGAAAAGACAATACCTGCCATTTGGAGGAAGACTCACAATGGTTTAAACAGTGTGTTGAATGGTATTCCTACTTATTTAGTCTGTCTTCAAAATGCCAGTAGCCGTGGCAAAAGTTTGAAGTCGATGAGGAATTGATTCTTATGGGAAGGTAATGCTGAAACTAGGAAATTCCATTTGGTTAATGGATGGTGAAAGAAGAAAAAGAAGGGGGCTTGGGTGTCAGGAACTTGAGGTCGCATAAGAAGAGTTTATTGTTTAAATAGTTTTTGTGAGAAATGTAGGAGAAAAATATTGTTGAATTGTGTATCTACATTATTACAATGAGACCCCTATTTATAGACACTACATTAGACTCTTTTTCCAGCTAGGACACTATATTACAATCCTTTTCCAAGTAAGATTCTATATACTATTCCTGTTCCTATTATAAGTGGGATTGTATATACTATTCTTGTACCTATTACTATTCTAACACTCCCCTCAAGCTGGTGCATACAAGTCATAACTACCTAGCTTGTTACACATGTAATTAATACGAAACTGGTGAGGGACTTGGTGAAAATATCTGCAAATTGATTGGTCAACTTCACAAATTTTGTTATAATATCCCCCAGAGTATCTTTACTCCAGTGTTCTGAATGGCGAGTGCCATTCGCCAAAGGCGCTATGCGAGGCGAGGCGAGCCTTTCACTCCATTTTACAGTGTGCGAGGCGATGTCAAATAGGCGACGTAAGGCGCCAAGATGGCGATGTCAATGGCGGCGCCTTTTTGTTTTTTAATTTTTAAAAAGATCCGACTTAATAATATTAGTCAAAATTAGGGTTTTTTCCTATTTCCAAACTCTCATCAGTCGCTTTTCTTCTCCTCTTATCCTCGCGATCTCTTCTTCTCCTTCAGTCGCGCGAGTTGCTGCCAGGTATGACCTCTTCTTCTTCTTCTTCTTCTTCTTCTTCAGTTCTCTTCTTCTTCTTCTCTTCTATTCTTTGTTTCTTCTCTTCTATTCTTTGTTTCTTCTCTTCAATCCTCTTCTTCTCTTATTTTCTTCTTTTCTTCTCTTCAGTTTCTTGTGAATCTGAACAGCTGCCTTCTCAAAAAAAAAGATTTGTGAATCAGTAGTGCTGACTGCTCAGTAGTGCTCACTGCTCTGTTTTTTTTCCTCTGTTTTTGTTGTTCACTGTCACAGCTGAATGTACTGCTTGCTGTCTATTATTTTTAAAAAAAATTAATTCTTCTATAATTATAGTAATTAATATAGTATTTATTTGTCCATAAATAGTGAATTCAATGGTGTCGGATGCTAGTGAAAAGAGGGACATTGGATGGAATTATGGTACTCAAGGATCAACAAAAGATTTAGTTAAATGTAATTTTTGTGGGAGTACTTTTAATGGTGGTATTACTCGACACAAGCAACATTTAGTGGGTGGTTACAAAAATGTAAAACAATGTTTAGCTTGTCCGTCGGAGATTAGAGAAGAAGTAAGGGCTTATATGGAAATGAAAATCGCTAGTAATCCGAAATTTCAAGTGAGGCAGCCAGAAGAATATGTTAATATTGATGATGATGATGATATGGATGAATATGCTGAAATGATGCCTCCCTCCAAAACTCTAAAGATATCTTCTAGTGGAGGTGCATCATCCACCACGCGGAATGTGACGAAAGGCCCTATGAATCTCTATTTTCCACAAAAATCAACACAAAAAGGAGGCTTTGAAAAAGGAGCAGGAATTGATGAAACCAAGAAAATTCTAAGAGAGCGTGTGGTAAGTGCTTTTGCAATATGGATGTACGATGCGGGGCTCCCTTTTAATTGTGTCAATTACAAATCATTTGATAAGTTTATTG
>JAJOOS010036280.1:0-18339 GCA_029582725.1 Solanum chiquidenum | reverse complement strand
ACAATTAATCTGATAATGATGCATTCATAAACTGAGGCATGTGTAACTGAATACTGAAATATCTGACCTAGCATGTGTAATTCAAGAACTAAAGAAATACATAGCTAGGGTTCTGGAATTCATGCAATAAACTGAATATTAGCGTACTAATTTGATTTGGATAATTCTAACAGCTAAGAACCCAATAATTCTTACATTCAAGAAACCCTAGGTCTAGTCATAATAAGGGAATCAATAAACTGACTGAAAACTAGGAACCTAATGGGTGAAAGGAACCCACTAGTGAAATCCCACATACCTGGTGACGAATTTCACGGAGAAATACTTTGATTTCTGGGCTGGAACTGATGGAACCTTGCTGCGTTCTTGAACTAGGGTTCTTGACTTCTTTCTCCTCTTAGCGTTCTAATTTTTCTAAGTTTGATTAGTGATTTGACTTAGGTAAGTTCTAGCTATGCTTCTAGGCTTAAACTGACTAAAATCTCATTATTTAGGGTTTAAACGACGTATCTTAGGGGTTAAACGAAATAGGAAAAGATCAAAAGACCCCTGACTTTATTGCTGTCAGAGTGACTGACGGATTGGACTGACGGGCCGTCAATCAATCGACGGTCCGTCGATTGGGTCCGTCGGTCAGGTCTGCTCGACATGCCTTCACTGAAAGAAGTATAACTTTTTACTCGGAGGTCAAATTTTAGCAAACTCGGTGGCGTTGGAAAGAGGATTCAATTATCTATCATACCATAGTTAATGGGACACACAATTGCTTTGGTGATAAAAGTTATGACCATCTGAAGTTGACCCATCAACAATTTTCAGCTAACTGGCTGCTGACCCTCATCTACGGTCAGACCTACGGACCGTGCATCGAATGACGGTCCATGCTGGTTGACCTAGTTCATGTCAGAGGCTGGGTAAAGGAGTCTTGATCCATAGACACAGACCACGGACCGTGGTCTGACCTACGGACCGTGGGTCTGTCCGTGGGTCGAGACTTAGCCGATTTTCCCAGGCTGGGTTGGGGAGGGGTTGCATTCAACTGCAAAATTGTAAGCCATTTTTGTAAAAAACTAAATTGTCACTAAATTATATGTTTGGGGACAAAATATATTTTCGTGTATAAAAGAATGTCTTTGGTGATGAAACTATTTTTGTTTGACTATGAAATTTATGTAATTTTAGAGACAATTGATGTCGTCACTAATTCAATTGAAGAATTAGTGACGAGGTAGTTTTGTCGGCATTAATAACCTTTTTAGTGACAAAATGATATTATTAAATACAACTTCTTATACTTTTCATGACGAATGAGTTCGTCATAAATATTATGCATTTGGGGACAAAAGTGATATTCGTAGCAAATGCAACTTTATTTAGTGACGAAACACTAAATCGTCTCTGTATACATTTAGTGACCCATGATTTAGGGACAAATGATTGACGAACCTTTTTTTGTCACAAATATTTTTTGTGACTAAATATGATTTTTAAGTGACAAAATAATTCGTCACTGATAATTGAATTTGTAGCAGTGTGTTTCTTCACCAAAAATATACACACTCTTTTTTTCTTTTCCCTAGAAAATAGGATCCTGAGTTCTAGTTAAATATGGGCACTGTAGGGACCATAAAATTAATTAGTGAGGCTCCTATTATGGAAATAATTTGAAATAATTAATTTGAATTATTCTTACCATAATAAATTACAAATCATTCCAGTAGAAATTTGTAATTGCACTCCTCTATTTTTATTTCAAATTCCCCATTAAAAACTTATGTAATTCCCCATGTTAAGATTGCAGATACTAATCAATAAATTAAATTACTAACGAATTTAATTTAATAATTAATTTCCTTTAGAGAACTACTTAACTTATTTTATGTGTCGGATTCATAAATCCACTTGTAAGGTTTGACACGATGAAAACTTATAAGTTTCTCAAAAAGGCATATCAATCAATCTCTATAACGAGACATGTCAGCAATAAACTTATTATTTCACCAATACATATTATTATCATCCAATCTACCAGGCATATTGACCCATATCAGAATATCATCTTTTAATAAATCAAAACAATAAATAATATATACTGATCATAATAGTTATATCAAGATTGAGAATATAAGTACATTTAATAGTTTAGAGAATATGTTTTTGTCAATCAGTCTAAAACTACTATCTCTATTCGGTCCCGTTCAATACATATAAAATGCACTAGCACAAGAAGTTGAAACTATACCGTTCCCATAATCAAGATAAATTAGATATAACTTGTGCTACAATCGTACGTATATCATGTCCAATTTTCATCCTAGATTGTGAACAATTTTTTTTATACTTATAAGAACCGATGATTTAATCCTCTATGTATAAGCTAAAACTGCACACACTAAATCATCTACTATATAATTAAAAAGACACCATAAATGAATATATGATCTATTAAAACTGAATAAATATTTATTCTATAATAAATGTTATATCTTAACATATGGTTAATAGTATATATCCCATCAATCAACATTTGAACATTTGGAAGCTTTGAAGAAGCAACAAAACATAACTCATAAGATATGGTCAATACATTTAAAATAAAATCCATAAGAAAGCTTTAAAGAAACATATTCGTTTTCCTAGGATATTAGCCTCAACAGACAATAAGACCGTGAGAGCTATTTCTTGGAATCTGATATATCTCTCATACCGAAAGAAGGGGATTCTACTTATCAAGGTAGAGTCCGCACACATCATCTTTTGCTAAAGCAAATCTTCTAGGTAGATCATTTAAGACAATCCTATAGGGGCACGTAGCTAGGGACTAGAGGTCGACACTAGATACTATCATATTTGAGCCTCCACCTCATAACCCTCTGTCCTAACTCTAAATCTCAATGGCATATATAAAATTCAAATATCATTATAACACATGAAAGACAATTATCATTAATAAATCCACATTTCAAAGATCAAACACATAATAGCTTCTTAAATAATAATTCAAGCATAGGTGAGAACGAAAATCTGTCACCACTGTAAATCCATATGTGAGAAATACCTTTTACAATCATGATCATATTCGTATGTGAGAAAACCTTTCACATCAACATTGATATTTTCGTCTAATATCACCCTATCATTATTACCATAATTTTACACATGCATAATCCTTCAAAATTCATAATTCATGGGTTCATGGGTATTTCAAAAGTTTATAGTTAAAAGTCATGGATCATGCTTGGGTTCAAATAAATTCCATGAGATATCATGTATTTTACATTAAATCATGCAATAGGAGATTTAAACAGCAATAAAAATCATAATTGAATGAGACACATATAGAACTAAAAAGAATCCTAATTTTATCAATTCAAATTAATTTGAGAAATTGAAAACCCTGGGGATCCCTTGGAGGAATGGACTCCATGGGTGAATACCCATATACCTTGCTACTGATAGTCCAAGATGAATGGTGAATTAAAGGCTTTGGAGTGAACCCTAGCTTTTTCTTCTTCCTTAGGTTTAGAGAGAATTTGGGAGAATGAATTTTATTGAGTCTTGGAGAAATAGGAGAATGAGTTTAAAGTTGGTAGATTTAGGACTTAAAGTGTTTATATAAGGCTAGGATAGAGGCCAAAATGACATAGTATAGGTTTAAAACACTTAGGAAAAGACCTAAAAGCTCCTAATAAATAACTTCTAGACTGGTCTACAAGTCCGACCTACAGGCCGTAGAACTTTCTACGGTCTATACTAGTCAACTGTTGACCAAGTACTGGGACCTTAAAATTTACCCAACTTTGATGGGACCTTCTACGCTCATTAAGACTCCTTATGGTATGTAGACCCTAATTGTAGAACTCAACTTGGACCTTAAAATTTTACCAAGTATGGGACCTACCTACGAGACTCATTTATGACTCGTAGATCGTTTGACTAGCCATCCCGTCTACTATCGAATGAGATGCTAAAACTTCATTTTCCAAACAAATCCTATACCCTTTCTACGAGTGTCATCTACAGCCCACAAAACCTCATATGGTCCTTAGAATGGACCCGAAGGTCTCAACTAATAGCTAAAATATTATATGTTTTTCTTTTCCAAAACCCGAGGTGTTATGTCACACCCTATTTTTCCGCAAAACATGTTTTGTGCACGACCTAATCTTTTAGGTTCGGTTTAAAAGGAAAGTTGCTACCTTACAAATTAAATGTGCATTAGGGCACCATTATAACCTAACTTATTTAACTAAAGGGTCTGCGAAACCAGTGATTCAAGTAAGGATTCAAATTATTTCAAGGGGAAGGTGTTAAGCACCCTCGAGGTCCACAAGTGTGGGTCTCGATCGTATCTCATATTTTATGTAGGGGTTACAATTAGCAATTAAGGTCTATCATTTATTTATTATTTAGTTAAGTATTCATATTAGGTGATAAAGTAAATAAACATTACACAATTAATAAAAATAATTAGCACAGAACAAATTAGATAAAGATAAGCGAGAAGATAGAGAACACACAAGTAGATAAAGAAAACCAATTTTATTTATTACACAAGTAGCCCCACGGTGTGATGAAAGTGATTTTCTTAACATCATCCTTGTGCATCTCAATTTGATAATATCCAGAAAAGCAATCCACGAATAATTGTGTTTCATGCTTGGCATAGTTGTCAATCAGGATGTGTATATTATGCAATGGAAAATTATCCTTGGGACTGGCCTTGTTGAGATCCTGATAATCCACACAGAATCTAACCTTTTCGTCTTTCTTAGGCATCAAAACGACATTTTCAAGCCAAGTTAGGTACTCACTTGAAGGATTCCGACCTCCAATTGTTTTGATATTTCTTCCTTGATTTTCAAACTTAATTTTGGCTTGTATTTTCTGAGTTTCTGCTAAGCTTCATAGGAGGACAAGCTAGGTCGGTGGGCAATCGATGAGCTACTATCGAAGTGCTTAGCCCTGTCATGTCTGCATAATACCAAACAAAAATATCCTTGTTCTCTATTATACACGTGATATTCTCTTTCTTGTCTTCTTCCGTCATATGGATGCTTATTCGGGTTTCTTTTTTTACCTTCGAATTTCCCAGATTTACCACTTTCTGTTAAGTTTGGATTGGGCTTTTCCTCGAATTCCTCAACTCTTTTAATTAACTCTTCAGGGACTTCACTTGCTTCGACCTCTTCTGAATCATTTATGTTAAGCTGCGGTCTCATTATGTGCCATAGTCTCAGATTCAACATTTTTATAACAAATTTTGCCAGATGTTTGGCGAGGTCTAGATGTAGTTATAGTCCACTTGCTGACAGTGACCTTTGCTTCTTTGCTTCCTCTAGGATCTCCTTTCTCCTTCTCATTGATCATGACATTGTAGCTCTTCTCTTTCTTCTTGATTAAAGAAAAACCTTTCATGCCCTCTAGAAGCTCATCAGTGACACCATCCATGAACCTGGTAGATCGAAATAACTGGTACAACGGTGGTATGGGCTTCTTTAGTGGGTAATAGTACCATATTGTAGGTGGTTGCCAATCAAGCCATTCTTTCTTCGTATATTTGTTGCCCAAACCAAAAATGGTTGAGTGATGAGTGGGTTGTATGGGTTCAACTATTCCTTGTAATTTGGCGTTCAAATCTTTCCCAAGTTCAAAACCAAACCAGAGCATTATGTCTATAATATTGTAACTATACCATGGTTGTAACTCAATATTGCCAACAAGCTCCACCGTATGAAACATCTCACCATCTAGATGATATCTTCCTTCCACACTGATTCGAGGGGGAAGTCTTCTATCCCTTTGGGAAGCCCTTATCCTTGGAAACCTACTTGGACCACCTATTACATATATAAGATGTTCTCTTTCCCCGTGGACTACCACTTCTCCATGATCCCATTGAAATTTTAAGCATTGATGAAGAGTAGAAGGCACTGCTCCATCCAGGTGAATCCAGGGGCAATAGATTATATGAGGCTAGAATGTCCATGAGTTGGAAAACTATGGAAAAGGTAGCAGGACCAATGGGCATGTCCAAGGTTACCTCTCCAATAGTACCCCTTTGAGAGCAATCAAATGCTCTTACACTCATCTTCCAAGTTTGGATCTTTGAACTATCCACATACAGTCTTGTTAGCGTGCTCAGAGGACAAATGTTCAAACTAGAACCCAGATTAACCAAAGCTTTGGTGACTACCTTTTTTGATATTTGGTAGAAATATACAAAGCTTTGTTATGGGACGTTCCTTCAAACGATAGCTCATCTTCATAAAAGGACATCATATATACTTCGAATACTTGCCCAACCATTTGGGATACCTCCCGATGAGTGATGCCAGCAGGGACATAGACTTCACGTAGAACCTTTATAAGAGCCTTCCGATGGGTTTCTGAATATTGCAACAAAGAAAAAATGGATATTTGGGGATGTGATTTTACTCAATTGATCAACAATAGATTATTCCTTGGATTACAATTTCTTCCAAACAACTTGTTCTTCAAGCTCTACAATCGGTGGCTTAGATTTTCTAGAACTACCCGGAACCAAGTTCTCGAAAGTGTATATTCTCCTAGACCGGATCACTCCTGCTGCAACATCTAATTCTTCCACCTTTGTTTTTCATTTCCTATAATCCGACGGAAAAAAGCATGGGTATCATACTTTATAGGAGGAGGATCTCTAAGAACAGTAAATGGAGGCATAGGCCTAGCGACCTCGACCTCAAAAGGAGCACACCTTTGCACTATAACAAGTGTCTAGGTGGCAGCAATAATCATCTCTTCTAGTTCGGGGAGCCAAATAGATCCCTCCAAGTCAACCATATCACAATCTTCTACCATATTAACGTGGTGGTTAGGAAGAGGATTGCTTGCCACATTTGGTGCAAGATCCTTAAGTTGGATGACCTTTGTATCAATAAGTTTTTTAATCTTGTCTTTCAAATATCTGCAAACTTCAGTGGTATGGCCCTTCATTTTTGAATGGTAGACATAATTATTGTTAGGATCGTACCACTTGGCATGGTAATCTACAGGGGAGCAAGGATCGTTGTAACAAAACCATCTTTTTTCAACCTTTTGTAAAGTTGAGCTATAGGTTCGACTAAAGGGGTATATGTTTTTATGGGTTTTCTTCCAAAGGGAGGTCTATTTTTGTAGCTTAGTGGTTGAGTGGGTGGTGGGGATTGAGAGTATGTAGGTTGGGCATCATAAAAATGATAGTTGGGTTGTTGATATTTTGAAGGAGGATTTTGGTAGTAGGAAGGCATGGGATGGGGAGATGTAGGATATGGAGCTATATGATATGGAGATGGAGGTAGGGTTGTCATTTGGTATTTATAGAGGGTTTCGATTCCCTGAGCCATCATCACATAACTTGTTTCCTTCTTTTTTTTTATTCTCCGCCATTCCATTAGATTTCAAGGCTTTATTGGTGGCTTGCAAAGCCTCCAAGTTAATGATGGTTCCATTCTTCATGTCTTCTTCAATTCTCCCACCCAACTTGATGATGTATGTAAAAAAATTCTCAGCCACAAGCATCATTATATCATAGTACTGCGGTTGTAATCCTTCATCTGAGAATCCACCATATGAGGTCTAACTCTTTCCGCCTCAGACCTTCATCTAATGGCATAATCCCGAAATGATTCACAAGGCTTTTTCTTCATATTTTGGATATAAAACTAGTCAGGCACATTTTCCATGTTGAATCTAAACCTATTCATGAAATCTGTAGTCATATCCACCCATTCAACCCATTTGCGAGGGTCTTTTTTGATGTACCATGATAACGCTTCCCACTGAGACTCCTCATAAAGAGCTTTATCTTTTTTTTCATCCTTTCCCGCTCCTAAAATCTTGTTGCAATACATACGTAAGTGGTCTTTTGCTTCCGTTGATGTGTTGAAATCTACTGGCTAGCTTATCAAACTTCTCAGACATGGCTTTTATCATAATATCCTTTTAGGACGATTTTGATAAATAATAATCCTGGGTTAGGGGAGCGGCTTCAACATATAATGGGTTGAGGGTGTGATTTCTAGGAGTATGGCTATATGAGGGGTTCGTAGTGTATATATTATGGTTTAAAATTGGTTCAAGAATGTTTGGCTTTCTTTGCTGGTGGTAATGATGAGATGGGATTAGGGTATTTGGAAGAGGCATACAGGTGGAGCTTGGTTGCATGTGGATGTGAGGTGGTGGGAAATTATTTGGATGAGTGGAGTTAGGTCAGGTGATATTAGGTAGAGGAATATTTGGTAAGGTTCTTTGATTCGTAAGGGGTATGTTGTCCATGTTTTCCCCAAAGGGGTGCTGAGAGATGGATAATTTGGCCAAATTGCGCATGTTGTCTACCTCTTGCTCTAACTCCATAATTTTGCATTCAAGTCTCAGAACCAAATAATTTGAAAGTTGTCCTCCCTTAGAAATTTCAACCCTTTCATTGGTACTATCTTCATCAACCATATTTCCTTTGTCTTTGTAACTTGCTCTTTGAGGTGGAGGAGAAGAAGGTGTCCCTTTTGATCTTGTATGGGCTAGATTGTTGAGAAATATCAACCTTAGGGAATGGGAAAACATTAGAATTAATAGAAAAAGAATGTTAGGAGATTAGAACACTATTGTTGAGCCAGACTGTAAAGGACCTAAATGCAAAGGACCTCGTTGAGCTAGAGGTAGGCCTAAGACGACACATAAGTGATGCACAATAATTAATTCAAGCCTTATTTGTCAATTTGGAGTTTAGAGTTAGAGGAAGTAAAGGAAAAACAATCTTTATTTATTGAATAAGATTCAATTTATTACATCATAAGAAAGACCAAAACTAGAAATAAACTAGAGGGGCAAGGGGTAACATAGAGAAGCAAGCCGTAAAAAAGAACCTTAATTAGGTTGATCTCCAATGTTGGGCACAATCTGCTCTCTCATCTCTGGAGTGATATCATAGTCATAGTTGAGGAGATTGTGAGCCCATCTTTATTCCCTTTTATCACCAAAACCAGGAAGCCCCTCTTCACTCAAATCTCTATGTTTCGCATCCTCCAAGATCCACACATAATACTCGGGAGTACAGAAAGTTCATTGCTCTCGAACATCAATAGTGCCACATTTTTCCACCTTCGCAGTATAGTGTCCACTTGTGGGATGTTAGGCCCAAAATTATACTCATAATGGCCCATATGCGATTGAAAGGGTATCATCTGGATTTTCCTGAACTGACAAGGAAATCAGAGAGGCGCGTATGGTTGAACGCCATTCAGATCAATAATCTCAATGAAGTAGAGCTCATTACCTTTTATGATGGCATGATGATGCTTCAACCAATAATACTTACATTGAATTTGAAAACCCGAAAGCTCTCTCCAATACACGAACAAGTCTTCCGTTCCTACAGGGACAGGAAAAAATTTCATTATTTAGGATGACTAAGAATTTTGTTCCCTACACCTTTCAAAATGTCTACCAGTTCATCCGTTTTGTAGAAGTGTTCAACAAACTAGAGTTGCAATAAAAAATTACACCCTTCGAAGTATCTCTTACCCTTGGTGGATGCAGACACTGCCCTTATTATTTCTGCTAGTATTATAGACTCGATAGTCTTCTTGTGTTGGAGCCTGCCTCGAGCCATCATGAGAACCACATAACTTAGGCTAGTGTGGATTTTTCCCTTTTCCATAGGGAAAACTAATGAACCTAGTTGTGCAATAACAAACGCATTGAGACGATATCTTTCCCACTTTTCAGCGGAGCAAGCAAATTCCCTATCAAAGTTTTCATGGCCCTCTTCATCTCCAAAACGTGAATATATGAATTCTATAGAAATTCATCCCTCATTTAAACAACATAAATCTGGATTATGGTGCATTCCCATTTGCTTTAGAAAAGACCGCGGGGATGGTTTGTGTGGTACAATCATCTTACACTCCTAGTATGGAAGGCCGAGAAACCCGCCAACCTCCTCATTTTCGAAGTTAGGTAAAAATTCCTAAATTTCAAAACCAAGGGTCCAAAAATTTAACAAGGCCTTGATCAAGTGATAATCAGACTCGACGGAGATGAGGTAAGTAACACCACCCAGTAATTCACGCGCCTCTAGTTCTCAATTTTTATCAATATCCTTCCACTAATTACTTAGAATACGACTCACTCCGATCACCATTTGTGTGTTAGAGAAATGAGGAAAGGCCATGACTCTGTAAACAAATTCTAAACTCCATTTTGGCATAATTTGGCTTGATTTAATTATTATCACATTGACACATAATGTGCAATTTGTCTAAAGGGTGTTGGGGACCCTTTAGACGATAAGGTGGCTACTAATAGTGTGGATTGATACCAAGGGTCAAACCACCTAGGTTTTATGCAGTATGTATGACCTAATTAAGATTTCTAAGAGTTGGGTAGACACGGGTTGAAGGTGTTCTATGTGAGAAGGCTCGTGGTTCCACGGTAGCAAGACTATCCGCCTCTGCCACGCAAATGCCGACTCTCTAATATTGGGTGTTTTAAGAGAATTTTGTGAGAGGTTCAAAGGCACAACATCAAGAGAAATAAAAAATAAAGGAGGTTCCCAATTGGGGGAAGTATCAGCGGAATGACAGTTATCAAAGTAGTAACAGTTAGCATGTAGATAGAAAGCGGTAACACATAAACAATTTAAGGAAAGCAGTAAATAAATAAATGCATAAATAAAAAGGAAATAAACATACAAACACATAAGAGAATCATGCAAATACGGAAAGGGAATATAGGATTAAGCATGAGAAGTAACAAATAAGGGAAAAGGGAAGATTAAACATTTAAGTAAACAAATAAGGAAAAGGGAAGATGATTAAACATGGAATAAAACAAAATAAAAGGAAAGCAAACAACAATTTAGACATGGAAATAGAAAAACAAACAAGGAAATGCACAAAATAAATAAACCCCGCATAAAGTATGAAACACGTAGTGGTAAGAACCCAGTTATATCCCCAACAGAGTTGCATTTCTGTCGCACCCCATTTTTTCATAAAATAGGTTTTGTGCACGACCTAACAACTCTTTTAGGTTTGATTTAAAAGAAGAGTTGTCACCTAACGAATTAAAGGCTCGTTAGTGCGCCATTCTAACCTAATTAATTTAACTAAAGGGTCTATGAAACCAGTGATTCGGATAAGGGTTCAAATTTGGGTCCCGATAGTATCTCATATTTTATGTGGGGGTTACAATTAACAAATAAGGTCTATAATTTATTTATTATTTAGTTAAGTATTCAAAATAGGTGATAAATTAAATAAACATTGCACAATTAATATAAATAATTAGCATAAAACAAATTAGAGAAAGATAGAGAATACACAAGTAGATAAAGAAACCCGATTTTATTTATTAAACTACTCCAAGCAATTAAAATTACAAACTAATAAAAAGGGGGGAAAGGAAAGGGAAACGTCAACTCTGCTAATTTAATACTTACCGAATCAACGCTCGACTTATTAATTGGAAGATAAAATCAGAGTTTTGTCATTTTTCGACTCGAGTCAGCTTCCATCATGTCTGATAAGGGCCTAACTACCCCTCCCCCCTTTCACATGCATAACGTCTTAGAAGGTGCCTTGCTTCCTAACTTAATATCCAAGAGGCGTTGGAATTCTATTAGAATGGGTTTAGACTAAAATAAAATATAATTCGCCTAATTAGACCCCTAAACGTCAGACAAAATAGATTGGACGAGCATTTAGCACGTAAAGTTAAAATTGACCTCTAAATTTTAATTAGATGCTTTCAAAAACAAATAAATAGTGAAAGGTTCATGTCACGCCCCGAGGCTACCCGCTAAACGTAATACGGGACCTAGGATCACAAGTGACCGCAAGCTAACCCTTAGTCTGGCATATCAGAAGCATACTGAAAATATAACTAAGTAAGCGGAAGCATAACTGTAAAATGAGTCAAAACTAAAAGGACTCCAAATGATAATATAATTGAATATCTAGGGGAAACAACCCCAAAAAATTCAACAGTGACTCTATGTCTAAAAGCCTCTAATATTGATGAGCTGATGGGACAAGTCCCCGGCTAACTCTAAAAATACCGAAAGGACAGATAATAAGCTAATTAAACTGAAAGAATAAATAAACGTCCTCGAACTATGACGACTCACCACTAATGTTGTTGAGTATGGGTTGGAAGTCAAACTAAGTGTGATCTGGATGCTAAGCGCTTGAACCTGCATCATGCAACGATGTAGCAAAAAATATGTGTCAATACTTTGAATGTATTGAGTATGTAATATATAGATACTAAGATAAACAATATAATGAACATGGAAACAAGTTGTACTGAAGTATAATTGAAAACTGAGCTAGATGTAATGACCAAGTACTAATCAGGAATATAACATGTTGAACTGCATATTGAAGTAAATGCTGATAACATGGTCAATGCAATAAGAGTATGATTGTGGGAGATACTATCAACGGAAAAACCACGTGAGCTAAAAGTGGAGTCCAATGTATACTCCCCATCAACAGGACCCAATATACCTTGTCAGGTGTATAAATGCATGAGTGTGGCAGAATCACTAGAACAGATGCCCAGCAAAGGGTGAGCCTACGTTGGCATGTAGTTCTGCAACTTTGACGGTACGCTAAACCCTAGTCCAACTGGGTGCTAAGTCTACTCCCAACTAAATGTAAAGCTAAAATGCAACTGAAATACTGAGTAGATCAAAATACTTACATGCTATCTGAGAATGCCATAAAAATATACTAAAAAATGTGGCATTTGAATTCTAAATCATGGTTTTTTGACTGATCTGCCTAGCAAGTAAAATTCATGAGTACTGATAGTAATACAAGCTAGGGTTCTGAATTCTATTAATGGAACTATGCAAATATCCCAAGAAACATGTTATTTAGATCATGGAAACTATAGTAGCTGAAATCTGAAGGAATTACCAAGGTTTTTGAAACCCTAGGTCTGCACAATTTAAGAGAAATTGAAGAATTGACTGAATTCTAGAGACCTAATGAGTGAAAGGAACCCACTAGTGAAATCCAACATACCTAGTGACGAAAACTACAGAGGAATCCTTTTGATTTTGGGGTTGAACTTAAAGAAGACCTTTGCTTGTTCTTTGGGAAACTATCGCCTCTTTTCTCTTCTTTTTGTTCTAAGTTAGATGGTTTTTTGGATAATGTGAGTTCTGGATAGTTTCTGATTAGATTATTAGGCTTAGATTGAGTAAAACGGCGTAGTTTTAGTACCAAACACATAGGGGAAAAGACCAACGTGACCTCAACTTAAAAGTTCACTAAGTGGCTTCAAGACAGGCTTCACGGGCCGTCTAAAGCACTAAGGCCCATCAAGTGGGCCGTGAAAATTCTTTACCCAAGAAGGCTTTACTATTTCAAACATAACTTTTTACTCTGAGATTAGAGTTAGACAAACTTGGTGGCGTTGGAAAGAGGACTCAAAGACCTGTAATTTGATAGGTCTTGGGGCACCTAATTCATTTTGTGCTTAAAGATGTGATCATTTAAAGTCACCCTAACACTCAAGACCTGACTTGGGTGCAACCTCCTTGATTAGGTGACTTGTATGGACCTCTAGACATGCTGTCCAAGTCACCACAGGCCGTCTAGGTGACCCCTCCCAGGGCAGTACTGATTAATGTTTCAAGCACACCTCATCAAATTCTAGGTGCAAACGATCGTTAAGAAGTATAAAACCCAACAAATGAGTTGGGGTTGAATCCTACAGTGAGCAGTACGTGTTCAAAGTTCAGTTATGAGGTACAAATGTGATCTAGCTAGTTATAGGAATAGATACTAATATAACAAGACATATAAACAAGTCAAAGGGTGACACAAATGTCAAATGGGGGTTTTGATTTGCAATTATCAACTACAACACAATTAAACAATAATGAAATAACAATAAGGAGAGGAATTCTCGAGATGTGATCGATTATAGGAAATTCGATATATGAGTAATTGAAACTACTAGTAAATAGCCAAATATCAGTGGGTGGGCTAGACTATATTTAAATAGCTTTCTCTCGAACAACTATTCCGCTTCTAGTGATTTCTCTCGAACATCAACAAGCATAGCAATTAAGAACATCCCAAAACCTTAATACATCTTCTCTCTCGAGCAAGATGGGTAGGATTGGGTTTAGGATTCACTCTCTCGAGCTGAACCCAAATCATGTCAATGCCTATAAATCATTAATCAATAAACCTAGTTCTAAAACCTCTCTCTCGAGCAAGCTAAGAACACAAGGATAGAACTGCATTTGCAACTACAATTCATTAATTAAACCACAATTACTTATTAAACTCACTTCAATATTGCATCTAAACTAGCAATTAATAATACCCATAAATTAATTCAACCCATAATCACATGATCACACCCCAAGAATTAGGGTTTTAGCCAAACATCATAAAAAAGTAAAAACAATTACCAAATCGATTAGCCATCAACTGGGTAAGCGTAATTAAGCCTTTACAATGCTTCAATTTGCAAAAAAATCAAAACGCACTTGCACAATCTCCAAATTGGGTCTCAAAACCTTCAAGTCTACTCAGAAACCTAAGAGAAAACTGTTTTAGACTAAATTGATTACAAAATTTGATACTAAATTCACTGTTTAAAATCTAATTTATAGTCACCAAAAATAAGCCACGAAGGGCCGATTGGGGAAGTAAGGCGGGCTCGCCGAACCACTCGGCGAACCGCCCATTGATCTCGTCCATCGCCTTTTTGCTTTGGCACTCAGCATCCTCAAGTTCTGTAACTTTGGGCGATCCCTCTTTGCATCAAGAATCTGCTTCACGATTCACCGACTACTCCTTTTCGTCACCTACTTGGTTTCTTCCTTCAAGGCTTGGCACACTAGAACTTTAGGCGGTGAGATTAGCCACTCGGCGACACGCCAAATGCTCTTAGCAATCTTCAGGGTCGCCCTTCGTAATTTCTTCAGCTTGTTTTGTTCCTTTTTGCATGTTAGTGTCCTTGCTTTGCTCCTTAATCCATATACCTAAAAATCAAGGTATTTACATAAGTTTATAGCATAAATTAGGCATTTGAGGACACTAAACCTATCAAAACAAAGTCTTAAATGAGTCCAAATCTCAGACTCATCAACACCCCCAACTTAAACTTTTACTTGTCCTCAAGTAAAACTCAAGATCAGCAGTTCAATAGGATGTCTCAAATAGTGTTGAATAAGTTCAATCATGAATGTACATAACAAGTTCCAAACTACTCATGCAAAGATTAGTTGCGCACTCAAAGATTCAAATTGTGACTCACCATTATCAAAGATGCTCAAGTTCCCAATACTTGCTTGAAATGCAAGTTCAAGCTCAATAAAGGTACACAAATGCCCTCACAACAAAGATGATTCCATATTCACACACAATTTCTCAACACTTTTAAAGTTCTGAAATCACATTCAACTCTCACACTCACAAAGATGAACACATGCATGACTTCACCTATAGGTTTGCCCTTATTTTCCAATCAACATTCGTTTCAGCTCACTCAAGATCACAAAGGTGTTTTCATGTCTTGTAACGGAGCTGAGTGTTAAGGTATGGTCATTTAGGCTTAGTGGCTGCTACCTTAATGAAGTATGGTTTCGACATTACTTTCCTCTTTTTCTTTTAACAATTCTAACATTCTCATAATCCACCCTATTATTCAAATTCCTATGAACTATCGGATACTTCATTTCTTTTGCAACTTCCACCACTTTATTTCACAACTTTTTTTTATTCTATTTATTTGTTTCTTTTCTCTTTTCTTTTCTCTTTTTTTTTACATGAAGGGGTTCCATGTTTTTCAAAATCATTACTCAAAGGGGGATTTCTCACACTTCTTAACTTTCCTTCTCTTTTCACCACACCCCAACTTAGGCTTTTGGCCTAAGTTGGCTATTCAAACAAACCATACTTCATGAAAGTTATGGGTGAAAGGAATAAAGAGAGGTAACAATTGTTCAAGTTTCTTCCAAGAAAAAGGGCAAGGCTCAAAAGGGTTCAAGCAAGGTTCACACATCTCAAAAGGTAGGCCACAAAAGAGGTATATTGTCAAATTGGTTCACTCTTCAAAATTATTCCCTTAGATCATTTCAAGTGTTTGCATCACTTAATCAATCGAACCAACGGGGAAAATTCTAGGTGTCATCACACACAATGATCAAGGTAATCTCATTACATAAGGCATTGACACCAATATCAAATGAGACTCCACACTTTCTAGCTAGTGTGCAATGTTCATCACAAGAGACTCATTCGATAACTGACTAGTCACAACGAGATGCTAAAAGTTCACACATTGTCTATGCAACTTCATTTGGCCTCATCGTAGTCGCACATTCATTTTGTTCAATTAAGAGCAATATTCAAGTCCTCGGTATTGATCATAACATATACTCAAATTTGCACAAGAACAACCACAATCACAAATAATAAGGGTGGCAATTTTTTTTTAAAAAGTCAAAACGATTTCCATTCAAAACAAGGAGCCATAAGCTCAAACATCCACAAGGTTTAGATCAAAACAAAATCAAAACACAAGTATAGATCACAAAACCCAATTTATACAAATAAAAATGTAATCACAAGAGGTAGGTATGGAAATACCTCACCCCATCCACAAAATAAAAGCAATTATCCTCAAATGCAACTAAAATAACAATAATCAATAAAAACAATAGAGAGGGAGGTAAAATTGATCATGTTTACTCAGTCACTCCATCTGTCGGGCCATCAATGCCCGGTGCAACATCAACACTAGCTCCACTGGAGCCTGCCATGGAAGTCTCTCTCAATGAGGCCTGTCAGGCTATCTCGATAACGGCACCCTCTAAGTCGGCCAAATCATCATACACAGCCGCATCCCACTCCTCAAACTGCTCCTCATCGGTCTCAGTCTCAGACTCAGCAGCAGCATCCTCTATAGTATCATCTCTGGTGGGAGCCAGAGGTACCTCATCACAGGCTGGAATTTCAGTACTCGGATCATCAGGGATCTCAACTGACCCAAACAACGAAGTGAAGTCTGTGGACTTCAGATGGTCCACATCCTTCCTAAGCTCAGAAATCTCATCTTTCAAAGTAGTAACCTTAGTAGCCACCCCCTTTCCTCTTTCACAAATCTCTACTCTCGCTGTTAGAGCATCAATGGAAGTTTGGAGAGGTGCCAAAAAAGCTAAAATGGCTCGCTCAATCATCCAGGGCACCTCGGCCTCTAGCCGGGAAGACCGCACCCGGCAAAATGGGCTAGGTGCCCTATCTTGAGAAGTATGGCCTGAGTGATCGGACTCCTCGAGGCAGTGGTACCTGAAGTAGCTCTAGAAGGCTGGGTGGAAGTGGTAGAACATGTGGCCTGGGAAGGAGTGGAAGTAGATGTACCTGAAGGCCTAGAGACCGGAGTAGGCAAAACTGCCTCTGCAGGTATAAAATCAACATCAACCTCCAGGGATGTGTCCATCGGAGCCGCTCTCCTACTATCCGCCTCATCCCGTGTGTACTCTGCCTCTATGCGCCAGATGTCGGTGAAGGATGTGGGTGTAACCTCAACATTCCTCTTCTCATCAAGAAGAACTCCAGCCCACCGACAAAACTCTATAATAAGCATTCGGAATGAAAGGGATGTCTGGCGCTGTTTGGCCCTTATGGCCATCTCCTACTCTATAATTAACCCAAAATTCAGCCGCTTTGTAACACCCCAGATTCGTGAAGGAAAAGTTTTTACAGAATTTTCAGATCTAGCAGGTGCCCAATCCGCATCAAGAATTGGACAACCTTTAAGTCAAGGGTGTTTTTGTCTTTTCTCACTCTTTTTTTAAGTCCTAAATTAAAAGGGTTTTAGTTAGTCATTTAAAATCCTAGAAACCTAACTAGAACTTACCTAACTCATTTAATTAACTAAAACAAAAGAAAAGAAGAGAGTAGAGAGAGGGGCGGCCGAAACCCTAGCATAACCCTAGTCGCCGCCGGAGAACGCTAGAAAGTCACCGAAAAGGTCAAGTCCTACCCTAGTTGATAGTTTTTCATGGAGATTTCGTCACCAGGTATGTTGGGTTTCATTAATGGGTCCCTTTCGCCCGTTAGATCCCTAGAATTCAAACGATTCTTGATTCCATGCTATGAACGAAATTAGGGTTCTTGAACGTTTCTTGGTTATTTGGTTCTTAGCTGTTAGAATGATCCAAATCAGATTAGTATGTTAATATTCAGTTTATTGCATGAATTCCAGAACCCTATCTATGTATTTCTTTAGTTCTTGAATTACACATGCTAGGTCAGATATTTCAGTTATTCAGTTATACATGCCTCAGTT
>JAJOOS010036279.1:0-21610 GCA_029582725.1 Solanum chiquidenum | reverse complement strand
TCATTCATTGCAAGAAAATACCTCACAGAAATTAAATCAAACAGGGCTTGGAGCTTAGTTAATTTTAGAGATAGAGTAAGTGTAGATCTACGAGCTCATGTAACTTTATCTCAAGCCAAAAGAGCTAAGATGTTAGCTATTGCATTGATTGATGGTGATATCAAGGATCAATACAAAATGATGTGGGATTATTGTATTGAAATTGATAGGACAAATTCAGGTAGTACAATTCATATGAAGTTCACTGAGAATGAGATACCGAACAAGCCATACAGATTTCAAAGGATATACATCTGTTTTGCTGCTTGTAAGCTAGCTTTCAAGGTAGGATGCAGAAAAATAATAGGCGTGGATGGTTGTTGGTTGAAGGGTCCAATGTATGGGACTCAACTGTTAACTGTTGTTGGAATTGATGGTAATAATAATATATTTCCCATTGCCTATGCAATTGTTGAGAAAGAAAGTAAAGAGTCGTGGGTTTGGTTTTTGAACTATTTGGCAGCTGACTTAGATGTAGATGAGACTGGTTGGACCTTTATGTCCGACAAACAAAAAGGTCTTATTGAAGCTTTTAATGAGGTTTTACCATATGTCAGTCATAGATTTTGTGCGAGACATCTTCATAACAATTTTAAGAGAGCTGGTTTTGGAGGGTTCACATTAAAAAAAGCATTTTGGGCAGCTGCAAAGGCTACCACTGTAAAAGAATTTGATGCTTGCATGGTACGTATTAGAGAGTTAGATTCAAATGCTGCCGATTGGCTCAATGACAAAGAACCTAGCCAATGGTCAAGGTCTCATTTCTCTTCAGATGCCAAGTGTGATATTTTATTAAATAACATTTGTGAAGTGTTTAATAGCATGATCCTTGATGCTAGAGACAAGCCTATTGTGACACTTTTGGAGAAATTGCGATATCTTCTCATGGCTAGAATGTTAGCTAATAGGGAGAAAGCGCATAAATGGAGTTCGAATGATGTTTGCCCAAAGATTAAGGATATTTTGCACAAAAATCAAACTGCAGCGGGTGAGTATATTCCTAGAAAATCTAATCAATGGAATTATGAGATTATAGGAGCTACTATTCATGATAGTTGGGCTGTTGATTTGGAGAACAGAATATGTAGTTGTAGAAAATGGAGTATCATGGGAATTCCTTGCAAGCATGCTATTGCAGCAATTCGGGCGAAGAAGGATATCATTCTTGACTATATGGATGATTGTTACAAAGTCGAAACATATAAAAGAATCTATGAACATGCAATTCTTCCGATAAATGGGCCACAAATGTGGGCTAAATCAACTAAAGTTCCTCCATTGCCTCCAACAATCATAGGAAATAAAAAGAGAGGAAGAAAACAAAAGGCGAGAAGAAAGGAAGCTGATGAAGTTGGAGCAAGTCGAACAAAGATGAAAAGAAAGCAACAATCTCTAGACTGCAGTACATGCAACAAGCCTGGTCATAACAAAAAAACTTGCAAATATAATGTTGTGTCACAAGAGACTACTTCAGTTCGTCAAAAACTACATGTACTACTATATCTTAACTATATCAGAATTGGTTTCTTATCGGATAATCTTAAACTAACACAATTTATATGTGAATTTATGATTCAGATTAGAAGAGGACATGAAGAAGCGGGACAAGAAAAAACTAGACAAGAAGGAGCTGGACAAGAAAAAACAGTTGGACAAGAAGAAGTAGTTGACATAGATTCTGGTTGGATATACTCTCAACAAACCCAAAGTTAAAATGAATCACTGGTAATTTAGCTTATTTTGAGTGCTAATATGTGTTCAATGTTAATGGTAGTTTAGCCTTATCCAAGTGCTTATCTATGCATTTTTCAGGTGTTGATATCTCCTTTTTGGTGCTACTATATTGCTATCAGATTGTTGGTGGATATGATGCTGCAACTATATTGCATTCTCATGTGGTGTTCCTCTGTTTCATTTTCAAGTGTTGTTGTTCTCAAGTGTTGTATTGTTCTACATCCGTAGGTGTTACGGTGTTGCTAATATACTGTACTTTTGGAGTTATTTTTATGCATTTTCAAGTGTTTTGAACTTTAAAATGATGTTATAGTTCTGTTTTTTTCTGGTGTTGCTACTATGCTGCACTTCTTAGTGTTGTGTTGCAGCTATTGCTCTTTATTTTTTGGTATTTTGATATCTCTTTACCTCTAAAATCATGTTATCTTTGTGCCCTGAATTCTAGTATGTTAGTGTCGTCTTCAACTTAACCATTCATTAAGAAGGTGCTAATACAAGTGAAAACTAAAATCTGAAATCAATCTAGGAGTTGAAGGTTGAAGATGCTGGAATTGCAGCGTTGTTTGGTTTGGAGTGTTTTGCATGGTATTGTGCTGGTGAGATAGTAGGAAGAGGGTTTACATTCACTGGTTACTACCCTTGAAATATCAATCCTTGTGAAAATTAACTGGGCAGTTGTAAGGGCTCTCCCTCTTTATAAGGATGATTTGAGTAGAAGATTTTGTTTCTGAAGCTGCAAAGTCAGTTTTTACATTATGCCGCAAATAATCTGCCCACTCCGTCTTCCTTGGCTTAACTTGAACTTTGTAATAGTGAATTTAAATTTGCTCAAAGTATACTGCTACATGTGACATTATTTGTTCTTATTAATTACTTCGCTTCTATTTGGAAGGTTGACTGGTTGATGTTTTGCATATCCATGTGGAAGTTGGTATTTACAGCACACATTATTGGTCGGAATTGAAGTTGAGATGTGAGGTGAACTCACATCTCTTTGCTTATATATATAAAAAATAAAAATCAATCTAGGTGAATTGAAAATATATATTTTTTTCTCGAAAAAGTATGAAACTTTATAGAATAAGTAGGCTCTCGGTTACCCTTCTTTCCTTTACTTTCGTTTATTTAGCGAGGAAAACTAATGAACCAAAATATAGTCTGTTAAAAAACTAACTATGGTTAGGATGGAGACTAAAAATGCACCACTTTATTAAAGAATCAGGACTCTTAATGCTCCACTAAAAAGAAATAGGACTATTTTGAGTCTAAACTCAAAGATAATGGACTATTTTAAGCCTTTATCAATCAAACGTTTGCCTTAGTATAATAAATAATAAGTAAATTTTGTCTTAAAAAATCATCAATCAAACATTTCTCGTAGTATAAAACATCCATCTCATTTAGCTTAAAATTAAAACTTTCATTTTAAGCTTGTTAAAGTAAAATAAATTTTATTGTTGATGTCACTACATTTAAGCACATATCACTCATATATTGTAAAAGATTAATGTTATCTTTATTTTAATTGATATATAAAATACAAATTTTCAAGTGACTAATAGATTACTTAATTAAAAATATGTATTTCAATAGTGGAGTGAATATTTTAAGAGAAATCAAAATAAACATAAGGATAAGTCAAATAAACTCAACGTATAATATATTCATAAAAAAAAATTATATAATATAATTTTTTAATGAAAAAATATATAATCATAAAAATAACGAGTAGTGAAGATTGTGAATTTATTATAAATGGTACTAAAAATTATATGAATATACATGTACGTAAAAGTGATGTATAAAAGAGGATTTAAGAGCGTACTTTTGTTATTTTAATTTTTTATCTCGAGATTTGTATTCCACCCACAAGGATAACTTATCTCAGTCATAATTATTCATCCTGGAATAAATTATCGCACACCTTGTTACCAAACAAAGTATTGAGGGATACTTAATACTTATCCCCAAATTATTTTTCCTTATCCATCACATCAAACGACCCATCAATTCTTTGTTCGGTTACAAAATATGGGATAACTTATTTCATGATTAATAATTATGATGATTAATAATTATGACTGAGATAAATTATCCCTACTTATGGGTGGATTATTCATCCCGAGATAACATATCCTGGATAGAATGTAAAATAACAAAACTACCCCTTAAACCCTCTTTTATACCTCATTTTTTTACATGCATGTATATTTAAATAAATTTTAATATCATTTTGTAATAACATTTATAACTTTCCCTACTTGTTATTTTTACAATTATATATATTTTCATTACACACGGCATAATTATGAGAATACACACACAAAAATATTTAAGCTAAAGAAGATAAAAAAAAATATTTTTAAGAGTGAATAAAAGCTGCAAAGAAAGTATAAAAAACTAAACAAAATAAAGAATATTCTTATAAACAAACAACTTATTCTTAGAAATTATGTCAGGCATATTATTTAAATATGACAAATCAAACAATCAATAAAAATATCTCAACATAACTATTCCAATCATAATCTATCCCACCATAACTTATCCTCCATAAGTAATCATAATTCCTAACATAACTTGTTTTCAAACCGAACAATCCTAAAAGTTGTTGGACATTAATTTGAGTGGGGGCAAAACACAGAAAACCTAAGTACTTCTGTCATTGTAAACAGAAATACGTGAAGAAAAAGGACTGTGCTCAAGTGTTTCATCCTTTTCAGTGGTATTTGGGAGCGATTCTTATGCTTTACAAGGATTGTGGGGTTATTTGTAGCCATGGGAAGTGGGGGTTGTACCAAAAAACATGCAACTGACACAATTAACACGTGGGCCCTTACCTTGCACACAAAACATGTGGGTGGGCCAACTTGCGCACCTTGATTAATTCCACGCGATACCTGACACCTACCACCTTTTGAGGTTTGTGGTGTTGTTTGTTGCCGTGGGAAGTGGGGGCTTGCACCAAAAGCATGCAACTGACACAATTAACACGTGAGCCCTTACCCCGCACACCAAACATATGAACGGGCTAACTTTCGCGCATCTCAACTAATTCCACGGAATACATGACACCTCCCACCTTTCGAGGTTTGTGGTGTAGTTCATAGCCGTGGGAACAAGAAGCATGCAACTAACACAATTGAGACGTGAGCCCTTATCTTGCAACCATGGCATGCCAGGTGCTCAACTAATTCTACGGAATACCTGTCACTTCCCACCTTTCAAGGTTTGGGGTGTTGTTTGTAGTTGTGGGAAGTGGGGCTGCACCAAAAAGCATGCAACTGACACAATTAACATGTGAGCCCTTACCGTGCACACCAAGCTGTGGGCGGGGCCAACTTGTGGTCACCTTGACTAATTCTACTGGATACCTGCCACCTCCCACCTTTTGAGGTTTGTGGTGTTATTTGTAGCCCTGGGAATTGGGGGCTGTACCAAAAAGCATGCAACTGGCACAATTAACACGTGGGCCTTACCTTGCACACCAAGCATGTGGGTTGGCTTGCACACACCTCGACTAATTCCATGAAATACCTATCACCTCCCACCTTTCGAGGTTTGAGGTGGTGTTTGTAGCAGCCGTGGGGAGTGGGGGCTTGTGCCAAAAATCATGCAACTGACACAATTAACAAGTGACACCAAACATGTGGAAGGGTCAGCTTTCGCGCACCTCGACTAATTTCACGGGATACCTGCCATTTCCCACCTTTCAAGGTTTGTAGTGTTGTTTGTAGCCGTGGGAAGGGGGGGGGGGGTTACCAAAAATCATGCAACTGACTCAATTAACACGTGAGCCCTTAACCTGCACAGCAAGCATGTGGACAGACCGGCCAACTTTCATGCACCTCCACGGATTCCTACCACCTCCCACCTACACAGATACAAGGTAACTCTGCCCGTCAAGACTAAGACAGATGAGAAGAATCATCTAATGTTTTTTTGTCTCCATTGAGTTTTGAACCTGATACTTCAGGATTCTCAATGACTTCATTGACCACTAAAAAGAATTTAATCACGCACAAAAGAAGAAAAAAAATACCTAAAGATATTGACAGGAGGAGAAATGAAAACTTACAGACAGTGTCTTTCTAGAATTGGAGGCCTAATCACATGACTGAACTAGGTTAGTGAAGTGTAGTGTTTTATTATTTTCTAAGATGCCAAAACTGTTGCATTATTCTGTCTATTCATCGGACCTGGCATCTTCTACGCGGCTGCCTAGCTTAACAATGTCTTCAACAAAAATCTTTCCCTCTGCAACAAAAAGACTCAACAGAAGTTAGAAGCAACATATATACATGGACAATTCAGTTTTTTGGGTCAATTGTGAATTAAGATAATTAATGACAAATACAAAAATCTACATAGTAAGTCCTAAATTAAGAGTCGCTTCTTATAAAACCATGTTTATTTCAATAGCAAAATAAAGCAACTTCAGTACTAATTCAAAGAAGAAAATCTGATGTATGAATTAAGCATTAACTTAAAGAAATTAAAAGAAAAGGAAACAACAGATACATACAGTAAAAGGTAATTGTTTTCTGACTTCTTTGAAAAGAATGTATTAAATTAAAAGCAATTAAAAGAAATGTGGAACCTAAAAAAGTAGCTATTCTAGATAATAAATAATCCTTTGGTGCTCATACAAATTACAATGTTAATAACTAACTTCCCGACGTCTATTATTTACCATGAATGAGCAAATAGGTCATCTATTTGAATATACAGTGATACACTGAGACAGGTTGATTATATAGTTAAGCTGGTTTATTTAGGACAGTTGAGGTTTGGAACTCTTCAATCAAGGATTTTGTATAGTTAATATGCGACTTCTTTAGTTGAGGGTGCACACACGGTTATCAAAAACAACTTCTTTAGTAGTATAGTTGCTGAAAGTTATTCACAGACCATCAAGTGTGCTATTGCTAATTGCTATCAAACAAACAGTGTCTCAATTTTTTTTAAAACGGCATTTAAACAGCAAAAAACTTCAAACAAAATTGAAAAGTGACCTGTATCTTTGGAAAGGTTGCTGATGAGTTCTTGAACCCCTTCTTTGCCAAGAGTATCCTTCAAGTACATGGCTGCAGCTGCTAGCTCCTCAGGAGTCACTTTTCCATCATAATCCCTGTACAACAAAACAACATGCAAGTCAATTAAAAGCTAAATTTTGGATCTGTGCAGTTGCAGATGAGCATGTAACTTCACGGCAACTTAGGTCACCACTGCAAGCCACAAACCAGACCACACTAATGAGAGAAATATAAACATGATTATCATTACTTCCAGTCATGATATGGTAATAGTCACGTGCATGGCTCATGATTAATATTCCGCCAATTTACCTTCAAAAGATTACACAAATATCATTCATGTTTTGCAACATGAGAATCATTCCATGATAAGGAGGACATTTCTGCCCGCATGCTCGTGAATAAATAGGTAGATTAAAAGATAAGTAAAGGGAACAAGATTTCCCCAACTTCGACCTTAATTTCATTGGAGTTGGAGAAGGACACAACTACACAAAATGGTTTTGTACTAGTATAAAAAAGAAAATGTCAAAGCCCAAAAGTGATCATCAAGCAAAACCTTTTGCTAAGGATCACCAAGCAGGATTATCAAGCAAAACACTGCTATTCACCTGTCAAGTATTTGCCAATGGTTGCCAATTTTGGCATCAACATCATCAATTTCCTTCTCGAGATTTTGAAGCATGGAATCAACCTGAAACACATTAAGCCAATAAATAAGTAAGTTCAAGCAAGCTGTAGGAACACATCCCAGTGTGCTGTTAGTTTTCCCTTGATTATCTTCTACATCACTTTGTAGCAGTGAAACATAGTGCTTTCTAGGCTACTTTATCTGATGCTTTGCTCACTTTTTTAGGATATAGAGGACAAAATAAATGTCTTTTGTCACTACCTTTAGGACTATTTCAGGTTGAACGTCTCACCTTATCTATGAGTGCAGATGAAACCTCATCATGTTCAGCAGCATGATCATTCTCATCATGAGCAGCTCTATATGCCTTCATGGCATCCACTTCATCAACTGTACCCTCTTCATCTACCATGCTATGATAAAGCTCGATCTGACAAGAAAAGGAATCCTCCATGAGTCGCAGATTTTTGTGGAGAATTACCCGGCCTTATAGAGAACCAAAGAGATATTCACAACTTGCAAAAAAAATACCAGAAAAACATCAATAGCAAAGGGAGTCAGGCAGCCAACAGGTGTGATTTCTTTCTTTTATTATACTTTTAAACTTATCTTTTGGTTGGGGGAGAGAGAAAAGGATAGCTGGAGAAACAAGGTGCCCTATTAATTCTCTGCTATTAATTGAATGTTCTGCTGTTTAAGCAAGTAAAAAAATTGTGACATAGAAGACACAGAGTCAATATAGATATCCTAGGATTATGCTAGGTTTTCCTTTTACCTTGTAAATATGGTCTTAGCACAACCTATGAGCTGTTTTGGTCAATATATACAAATGTTACTTTATCAAATGGAAGTAAGGAGATAATGAAATGATAAACATAAGAAAGAATCATTAAGAGAAACAGCTAGTATTAACATAAGAGATTTCCATTTGCTTATTCTTGGTCTGATTTCTCATATAGTTGCTTCTGAATGACATACCTCTTTATTTACAAGCCTCAGGAACTCTTCACGCTCTTGGCTAACAGACTGCATAATATAGAGTTATAAAAGATTGAGAGAAAAGACTGGGTACTGAACAGTCCAAAACTTTTTCAAGTCCATCCTTACAGAAGCAGAAGCCAGAACAGCCAGGGCACGGCTAATTTTACATAGCTGCTCTTGTTTGTCAATTGCCCTTGCTCGAGCTTGCTCTTGAGCTTCTGTAGCAGTAGGAACAGTCATCTCTTTCAATGCCACATCCTCTCGACTACAAACAGATTCTTTCCTTCTAGATTTCTCTTCTTCCTCTTTCTCTTTCTCTTCCTCCTCCTGTGGACAATTACAATTACCTCTAAGCAGAAGAGTACTGATGCTTACACAACTTGATGTATAAATATATCATACAGATGCCTTAAGAGGCCGATTCATTACCTGATGGATACCATTGTCAAAAAATAGGATCCCCGGTTAAGAGAACAAAAAAAGATCCATCCACTACATCTAAGCAGGGGAGAGGGGGTGGAAAAGAAAAGGCACAAGAAAACTGTCATTTCACAAGAATAAAAGAAGACATCAACCTTGATAAGCTCCTCTTGCATTTTAAGAAATTCCAATTTCCTCCTCCTTTCCGATAGAGAATCTTCAGATGGCAGGGAAGTGATGCCCACAGTGTCCACAACCTCATCTGGTAGCGAAGACAGTGTAGCTCCAACAACCTCCTCTGGCTTCAACCTTCCAGTAACAGTGAAAGATCTGCTCACATGCAAAGAAAAAGCAGGTCATATGGCTCAAAAGTGAACAAAACTAATCAGTTGCAAATTAAATAATCCAGAAATGCGTAATATGTGCACGCATATACTAGTCTACAGGTGCTGAATTTCAGAGAGAGAGAGAGAGACTGAGATACCTGGAAAGGATCAGAAGTGAAGAAGGCACTGAATGATTAAGTGACAAATCCAACCAATCTCGGAGCTGCACTTAAGAATAACAATATCACAACAAAATACTCTGATCTTCTACAAATGGTGATTACTAAAAATCTTCTTATTATAAAGAGAATAAAAAGATCACACCAAGTTGCTCTCACTACACAATATTCGTTCAAACTGAATCTCCATCATTTTCAGAGATGGTGCAATGTTCTTTGCTAACAAACACTCACATTGCATGTTGAAACAAAGACGCAACTGTTAGGATCCTAAGTACACTTATCTCTGTGCATGTTGATAAAGCAAAAAAACAGTTGAACAAAAAGGAAGGACAAAAGTCTATCTCTGAGAGAAAAATAACAGCAGAGACTTATTAGAGCTGGTTGGACAGAAAAGGTGACAGGAGCCAAAAGAAATTTACTGATCCAATTCCAGAGTACTACATCATTGACTTTAAAGTTCATTGAATGCATGAATAATTGACTTTGAACCTCATTTCCCTCATATTTGGTTTACGGAAGCAGTCAGAGACTTGTTCATTCATTTCCATACTTCCCCTAAATGAAGTACATATTCTTCTCTTCTAGTTTTCTTGTAACTGAAGTTATCGTCCCCTTTGGCTTCTTAATTTCTTATGAAACAATGAAAATGGACCACATCTTCACCCTTTTGCTTATCCACATGCCCATTAACTTTTGTGTCAATGCGACAGCGGTACAGCTAATTGAGTGCTTATACGAACTTCTTTCTTCATATCCATTTGAGCAGAAGGATCATAGCCATTCTAATGACGTGTTTCACATTCAAAGTCTAGATGCCAGACGGTTCCTCCATCACTATAAACCAGTTAACTTTAGAACAGTAAAGATGATAGTCCCTTCGTCCCCATTTATTTGGCATTCTTTTCCTTTTTTTCTGTCCCTAAAATTGAGATGTTTTCATATTTAGAAATTAAACTTGATCTTTACCTTCCAATTTTGCGCTGATTGAAATGTTCAATGAGAATTGGCACGACTTGACACGGCCCACTGCATAGAAATACTAGTATGGTACTAAGAATACTTCTAATAGTTTGTAAAAATGTAGCACTTGTTTCACAAGACTTCCTTTCTTTCTTGATCTCTGTGCCTACTCAAATACTCGCAGATAAATTGAGAAGAGTACTTTTCATTGCTAATGAAAACTTTCAACAAGAAAATCTCTAAAAAAAGATGAAGTCAACATTGAATATCTTAGCAAAGATCGTCTGAGAAACAGATATTGCAAGTGCAATCCATCAACTAATAATTTAGCTGAAAAAGTTGCTGCAATTCAGTGAAAACTATTGACAGGATATCCACATAATATCGAACTGAACAAAATATTTTTGCATTGATGTTTATTACAGAAAAATTGATGAAGAACCTGTTGGCGCATTTCTTCCACGGAAAATAAACCAAGCATGCCTCGCTCTCTACAATCTTCACGAAGTTCTGCCTCTGAAAGGGATTCCACACCTTCAGCTTGAATCAATTTGTCATCAACTTTAATCCTATGAAAATGATAGGAGTTTCAGTATCAAGTATATTTTACTAGATTCAACTGAACAAAGATGAAACTAGTTACTTTGAAAGTAGCTAGTATATGTCGTATGACATGTTAATGAACATGTAGACATGTTCCTTCTAATTATGAAAAACAACACCTAGATACTTGAGAAATCACTTGGCTGTTACATCTCCAAGAACTGCATTACTCACCTTTTATCCCAGGCTATATAACACTAACAAAGACAGACTGGTAGAGTTGCAATATTTGTACTACTCATTGATGTTGCTTCTTGTTATAAGAGTAAAGACAGTTTTTTCCATCAACAATTAAACAAGTGAAAAATTGTTTCCATCAGCAAACAACTGGTCGATCACATTTTTGTTTCCCAATAAAGTGAAAATATTTGCAATTACTTTCTTTCGGAGCTGCAGATTTAATATTGTGTGACCTATGTAGCTTGCACAAGCACAACTAAACAAACTGTAACGTCTTCCCAGCGAATGTTCAAGAAGTCAAGAGAAACTGAATGTACATCCATATGAAGGACCATTTTCTTATTTCTGTTAACAAACTAAACAGGCTGACATAACAAGTTCCTCTTTCTGATACAGTTCTTCTAGACAATGCTTCGTGTCAAACACCTTAATCAGAGTCCAAAACACCACACCAGAAGAGTTTTATGTAATTGGCTCACTACTGAACAATGTTAGGGGAAACCTCTTTTCTTGTACCTCCACAAGCGTCAAGAACAAGACAAAGAATGGCCTACTTTCAAAGGAACTGAATATATATCCACATGAAAGACATTTTTCTTATTTTCTGACAACAAATTAAACAGACTGATATATCAAGTTCCTCTTTCTGATGCAATTTTCCTAGATACTGCTTCAAACACCTTATTCAGAGTCCAAGCACCACCACCAAAAGAGTTTCATACTATACTGGAGATTCACGAAGTGAATCACTACTGAACAGTGTTAGGGAAAACTTCTTTTTTTTAGAATGATAATGTTAGGGAAAACTTCTTTTTTTTAGAATGATAATGTTAGGGAAAACTTCTTTCCTCTACGACTACAAGCATCAAAAACAAGTCAAAGTATGGCCTACTTTCACAAACTGTGACTGACTAAAAAGTAAACTTACATTCAGAAATCAGAACATCCAGAACAGTCTCTAACATGCATTTTCTTTAAACAATATCCTACATAGAAAGATGTGGTGCACCTTTGCAATCTCTTCCGAAGCATAAAACGCAAATAGGCATCTGTTCCATAAGGACTGATCCCCATATACTTGCACATACTTACTAATCGAGACCTGAGAAATAGATAAGATACGATTCCTTCCATATTCAGAGATAAGCTTGCATATCAACTTGACTAGATGCAACCATAGAGAATAAAAGACTTAGTTATAAACCCAACCTGCTTATATTATCTAGGGTAAGTTCATCATTGAACAGCTTGGCAAAGCCTAAAATTTCCTCATTTGTGACTCCTGCACCTCTTCTAACCTGCATGAAGTTACAAGGCCTGTATTTAGACAAACAGAATGCTATTGATCTTGGTTGACATTTCTTGTTTCCATATTTTTAGCCTCAGGAGACATGTAGGGGAAAGTAATGGTTGTATATCAAGAGTGAGTCACCTTGCTCAGAAACTCATCAAGATCTTCAGCTGTTTTCTTTAATTCTCCACTCCGAGAGTTTTGGACTTCTTTAGCCATCTCCTTGACAGTGTCTTGAAGAAATTTTGCATACTCTATCCTTGCAATCAACCTCCTCTTTAATGCTTCCTATAAGTGAACCATTCCAAGAAAGTAAGTTGAGATTGCTAATGGCAATGCAATTTGTTAGAATGTGCACAGAAGCATTTCACCGGACATTGCACGCCTGCAGCTTACAGAGGATATGACCCTAACCCTAGATAGGAAGATTTGGAGGTCATGGACTAGGATAGAAGTTTAGTAAGAAGTCGTGCGTTGTATAGTTTTTTCCTTATCAGTATTGTTTGTATTACTCTCCTACTACATTATCCTTTGATTTTAGTTCCTCCTTGGCTTCGGTTATCTTATTATTTGTTGTTGCAACTATTATCTTCTCCATTTGTTTTCAGTATATGAATTCTTCAGTACTTTATTTGATTTACAAGCTTGACTTTTGGATATGCTTTACTTGAGTTGAGGGTCTATCGGAAACAGCCTCTCTACCTTCCCAAGGTAGGGATAAGGTTGCGTACACACCACCCTTCCCAGATCCCACTTGTGGAATTATACTGGGTATGTTGTTGTTGTATATGACGAAACCTAGATTGAGAAATCAAGGCCTAGAACTACAAATCAGCAAAAATCTACGACATCACACAAGTTAAAAATATTACAGACTACTTAGACTACAACCAAAAAAAATTACTTTACACTCAGAAAAAAAGGATTTGACCTGTTCTTTCATTTTGTCTTGAAAAGTAGATGGCAGCATGTTTGGAAATAGCTTCAAGAACACAGGCAGTAAGAATTCCATGAACGGGACAATGATGAAAACAGCAAACGGAACGAGCCTGAACATATCAGCTGTAGTCCGTGTCAGCTGTTGCCTCTCTCTTCTAGTAAGACTCTTTCCACTAGCTAGCTTTATCAGCAGTCTTGAACTGATCCTCATGTCAGCCCATAGGAGCTTAAAACCTAGCCAGTAATGTTGCAGAGTAGATGTAAACTCATGTTTCCAGTGAGCAAGTTTTTTGGCCCAATCTTCCCTGCATAAATACCCAAAGTAATAAGGAAAGCATGCAACTCAGCACTACCAGAATTCAGAGGCACTTCTTGTTTAGCCAAAAATGAATCAATAGGTTCTAACAATCCTAACCTACTCATTGAGGCCACCATTCTCAAAGAGGGACCAATCCCCAAAAGTGTTGCCCATACTCTCTGTATAACAGATTTAGCAACATTCTGAGATTCTTGCAGGCGTTTCGCTTTTGCTTTGGCCTTTGCAGTACTTAATCCTATGACAGCTTGATCACATTCCTCTGGAGAAGCTTCATTTTTCTTTTTGGAAATCAACTCTTCTTCATCATCACTTCCCAAATTAGGTTGTTTTGCTGTTGCAGTAGAAGCACAACGTACAGAGTACGGCCACAAACTCATGCCAGTCGAAGGAACAACATCAACTCTTCTATTTAGATAGCCAAATACTGTAGTACTATAACGTTTTGTCCGGTAGAATCCTAAACCCGAAAATCCATCATTTATTGGAGAAACTTCGTCATGATCCTTTCTTTTATCCGAACCTTGACATATACAATTCATAGTTGAGCTGAAACCGCGGGAGTCAAAATAGTGAGCAGATTGCCCATTCCCCCAACTCTGAAGATTTTGAATAGACCGAGCAGAGACATTCAAATAGTCAGAAAGGAGCCTCCTCCTCCGTAGAATCGCCCTAGAAGTCATTAATTTCCTCTTCACTAACAAACAAAAATCATCATGTTCAGCAAGTGCCACAAAGTTACTTGAATTAGATAAAACAACAACAGTGAAACTGCAAATCATATGCGATTAATTGCATTTTATAGGACAATGATCTCTTCTTCCACTTCTTCTAAATATATAGACATAACATAGAACGCCAGCAATTAACTGCAAATATGCTCTAGAGATAGATATACACACACTTATTGATCCTTCTAGACCTTCTAGAAGGTTCCACAGCATGCCTCCAAGGTTGTGCCATTGTGGCCAAGCAATCGATAAAACTGGAATGTAAGACTAGTATCCCTTCCACCAATACTCAATATCTGTGTTGATGGAAGGAGCAGTCAGCTGGTCGATTAGTTGAGATGCATGCAAACTGGCACAAACACCACCAGTACACACACATATTAATTGATAGTATAATACAAAGTTTTCTCCTTTCATTTCATCTTAATATATGTAATACAAATTCGCTCTAACACTTGGAGAAAAAAGAAAAAAAAATAACAATCTGCAAGTAGAGCTAAAATTAAATTACACAGGACACAAGCATAAAACTGCAAATACAGTCAATTAATCTCCTCTTTCATTTCTTCTCGACATATACTCTGCAAATCTGTGCTTAGAAATTATATAAAAAAAACAAGTAAAGCTAAAATTAAACAATATAGATCACCAGCACTAAAAAAACTGCAAACATACTCCATTGATCGCCTATTACACAATAAATATTTTCTTCTTCACACCACAAATTCAGCTAAAATTTCAGAAAAAATACACTTACAAATCACAAAAAGCTACAGAAAATTTAGATTTCACACAAAATAGACACTTCAAAAAGAAACGATAATTCGCGAGATTAAAACTGATGAATTTTCCACACCTGACAACATTCAAAGCGATGATGAAAAAAGCTTCAACAGTTACCAATTTCTCCTCGTTTGATGGCAGAGAAAATAGTTTTGCAGAGAAACATGCAAATTTGTGCTTAGAAATTAAAATAACAGGTAAAAAAGCTAAAACTGATCAACACAGAACACCAGCACTACTAGAAACTGCAAACACACTCAATTGATCGCCTATTACGCGATAAAAAAATTCTTCTCAACATCACTAATTCAGCTAAAATTTACGATAAAAACACTTACAAATCAAAAAGAAAATACGTAAAAAATTGTTTTCACATAAAATTGATACGGCAATTGAAACGACGATTCGCGATATTGTAAAAACTTTCAAAGTGATGATGAAAATAGCTTCGATACTTACAAATTTCTCCTTGTTTGATGCGCAGAGAGAATGATTTTGCTGAGAAATTCAGAGTGTTAACGTGTGTACATGTACGAAGAATCGAGAATGATTATGGATTTCAGGTGTATTTAGAAAGAGAAAAAATGGTGGAGAAAAAATAGGCTAAGTTACTGGAAACTTTTAGGGTCACAATTTATATACATGAGGTCTCAGGAGGACAAAGAAGCAGAAGAAGATTTTAGGGAAATTGGGGTTTAAGTAATCAGGTGTAGTGCATGAGCAAATTATTCAGTGTACAACACCATTGTGGATCGTTGATTATTATTTTTTTCATTTTAGTCCAACAATATATATTCGTGTAATCGACTTGAGGGAGGTTGGATGTGTGTAGATTTTCCCCTTTTTGGGATTAAATTTTTTATTTTTGATAGACCTTCCTCTATATAACGATGCATTATCAAAAAGAGCTAGAAATAATAAATTGACAAAGATTTTATGGCTAGCGTTTGATCATAAATTTTAAATCAAATTCTAAAAATTTATTTAAAATGCATGTTCAATTCGAATTTATACTTTAAAATCTATAGTCAAATAGGAGCTAAATATGTACTAAATATTAATAATATTACTATTAAACAAATTTGATTTCTCTTGTTGGATGCTTAATCTTTTGGCTAACTCTATTATGAATTCTTACGTGATTAATATCTTTTCACTCGTATGGTTTATACCTCTCTTGCCTTTACTTAATTTATTTTACAACAGTAAAATAGGTGAATAAATCTCTATTCTTGTCATTTTTTATGTTCTTTTGCTTCATCATTTTGTAAATAATAAAAATGTCTAGAGATTTTGCCAAAACACTTGTGCGTGATATCGTATTGTAAATTCTACGTGTAACTTTTAAAATAATATTGAAAAATAACTTGATCGTACTAATATCAAAGAAATCCCAAATGGAAATGACTTCGAAAAATTTATTTTTTATAAATACAAAATAATTGATAAGAAATCATTTTTAGAATATAATTGACCAAATCGAAACATTTAAATTTACCCATTTGTCTTAACTTTCTTTCTTAAAATAAATCTCTGGTTAATACATGAAATAATCCTACTATCTTCCAAAGAAAGAAAACTATTTACTATTACATCCCAAATAAATAAAATGATAATAGGGAAACAAAAGTATTTACACCCAAAAATATAAATGGAATACAGCTTTGAATGATAAACTTACTTTTGTTTGGTTTACTCCTTTAATATACAGTCAAATATTTTTATAACCATCCGCTAATAACAACATTTTATTAGTCAAAAGATATTCAAATACAAACAAGTTTTTATAATTTATCCAATTCTCCATATTTAAAGGACCATAATTTTACAATATCATAAATACCAAATCTTACCCTATTTATGGTCTGATTTTTTCATTCTTCAAATTCCAAATATGAAGGATTACCATAATCCAATACACAATAAACATATCATAGAATTTTCCCTATATAATAAAGATTATTGTATAGCATAAGCTTCATAGAAAAAATCATTTTGGGCTTTCTTTCACTTTTTTTTTTGTTTTCCATTTATCAAAAATGGAATTGAACTTGGAATTCATTTCCACAAAACTCATAAAACCATCCATACCAACACCACAACACCTTAAGAATTACAAGTTATCGTTCTTCGATCAGCTCGCGGAGAGGGAACATATGCCATTACTACTTTTCTATCCACATGGTAACAACATCAACGATGACAAGTTTGATGAGAAACTCGAAAAATCCCTATCCAGGATTTTATCTCATGTCTATCCTGCATCAGGAAGGTTGTCAAGGGATCGATGTTCAATCGATTGCCTTGACCAAGGTGTTAAGTTTACAAAAGCCAAAGTCAATTGTCAATTCAACGATTTCATCAATCAGGTCCAAAATGACCTTAATCTCGCCCTGTTTTTCTTCCCTCAGGACATCCAGGATTTGAAGGACGCGGATTTTGACAGTACTCCACCTATGGTTGTACAAGTGACAAAATTCGAATGTGGTGGTATTGCTATGTCCATTAGTGCATCACACCCTGTAATGGATGGATTCAGTAATTTCAAATTCGTTTACGAGTGGGCTAAAGTGTGTAAATTGGGGATTCCAGCTGATCAGATTGATTTCATGAGTTTTGATTTTGGTGAGATTCTTCCAGCAAGAGATTTATCGAATATTTTCCCAAATCGTGTTCATCCAGTAGAATTAGAAGCAAAATTTATAGCTAAGAGATTTTTTATTAATGAACAGACGATATCGTCTCTCAGAGACAAGTTAACAGGGGCGATAGATTCAGGGGAACTATGCTTTAAGCCTTCAAGAGTTGAAATTATTACAGCAATTTTATGGAGGGCTTTAATTCGTGTTTCAGAGGCAAAACACGGATATTTGAGACGTTCATTAGTATTTTTCCCTGTGAATTTACGCGGAAAAATCTCATTACCTTTAAAAGATAACGCGTTTGGGAATTATGTAATGGATGCTCCAATACTATTTGCACCAGAGAAGAACAAAATGGAGCTTCATGATTTTGTAACGTTGATTAGGAATTCCGTGCAAAAAGCTATTGATGCTTGTGCTATAGGTTCAGCTGATGATATAATCGCGACTGTGGCTAATTCATACAAGGAAATTTTCGCGTCAAAAGAATGGGGAACTGACAATGATGAAGTTGACAAGTGTATAATTTCAAGTTTGTGTAAGTTTCCTATGAAGGATGCTGATTTTGGTAGAGGAAAACCGAGTTTGATGCATTTTGGATTGAGAAATTTTCATAGTTGTTGGATGTATGATGCAGAATGTGGAAGTATTTGTGTGCAAGTGGACTTGAAGGATAGTTATATGAGTTTATTTGAATGCGAAAGTGATATCAAGGCTTTTACCAATGGAAATCAAGAGTGAATTCAACTGCAGCCGTTACTGTAATCAGAAGAGCGTGAAGCTCATTCTCAAGCACTTGCCATGCTTTTTTTCCTTATGAATTTTATAGTAATTTTAAGAGTTATATTTACTTATCAATGTTGTTTTTTTGGACCATGATGTCAAGGCATTTGCTAAGTTTTTAGAGTTTTCTATGTTGTTTTTTTGGTCATCTTTCTAGTTTGAAAAACCAAGTGTTCTTTACTCCAATATTACTTGTTTAAATATTACTTATAAGATTAGCTCAACCTTGTCTAATTATGAAAAAAATGAATAATGTGAGAGATATTCATGTGTTGGGATTAATAGCCAGATATTTTGATAGATATTCTATTTGCTTATAAAAATTGTTTTTGGTCACATATTTGAATAGATATTTTATTTGTTTTGAGATCTTCGTATATGTATTTCATGCATAGTGAAAATCATCTACATTCTTCAATATTGCTTTAAAATTAATCTCCTTCATCCTTCAATAATTTGGCATTTTTATCCCCTTATCTCAAATGAGTCAAAATTAGGGGTGTAAAAATCGAACTGGCCAATAAATCAAATCAAAATAATGCTATTATCTTATTGATTTTTTTTTAAAAAAATCAACCCCTCTCCCAGGAGCTTCCACATTTTTGCTTTCTTAGTGACTCAAAGTGAGGAGTGTTTACCGTTAAAGCAAATGCCTTTTGTCTAGTTTATTGTTATTGAGTTATTGGATTAGCAGGCAGGGACGGAGCCACCTTGTAAAAAGGGGTTCATCCGAACCCCCTTCGATGGAAAATTATAGTATTTATACATGGTTAAAATAATTTTATATGTATATATAGTAGACGTCGAACCCCCTTCGGCTACTTCATGTGTCTGTTTCTACAGATTTTGAACCCCCTTATTGAAAATCCTGGCTCCACCTCTGTTAACGGGGTTTTAATGATTTTATATTTTTTTAAAATTGACACCACACTTGTTTTTCTTGAGACCCCAATGCACATGTAACATGTTTTTTTTTCATCCGTGTTTGGTATCACATTGAATTTTGATTGAGTTCAGATTCACGTCGAGAAATTTCATATTAGAAGGTAAAGCTTAAATTTGTGACCTTTGATTAAAAATAAAGAAATATTTATCACTCCACCAAAACTTTTATTGATGCACATGTTATTTGAGGTTTTCAAGTTTCTTTTACATAAAGGGTCAGTTGAGTTGTATTATTTACTACAAAGAAAGTGGACATACAACGACATTATGTAAATGTCGTATTAGGCTGTTTAAATATTGCAAAACTACTTACCGACATTTGAGTGTCGAGAATTTTCCGACATTTAAAGAAATGTCGATAATTAATAAGCGATATTTATTCACGACATATATAAAATGTCACTTAAATTTTTTGATATTTAAATTATTTTCGAAAAATAATTTACGACATTTATTTGTGACCTTTATAAATTGTCACATTAAAATTAAATTTTAGCCAATATCAAAATAACTTTTTTTACGACATTTGTAAAATGTTTTCTCCGTGTAAAATTAATGACTTTTTTTAAAAAAAAACTTTGCAAATGTTTCTTTAAAATTTCCAACCAGTTCAGTCAATGTATGTTCCAAATTTGCTGAAATATTAATAATTGTATACATAATTTGAGAATGTCAGCCTTCACAAACACAAGTATATGTAAAGCAAACATATATTTTAATACCGTAATCAAAGAACAAAGTAACAATATAATAAATATTTTGACAAATAATAAATTTAAAGGGTTTGTCATCTCTCAAACCAAACTTAAATCTAACTAAATGATATAAGACAATTATTTAACTAACTATACAAGATCACTCCTTGTTCAAATTAATTTCCTTTAACTTCTAGGATAAGTTCTATAGAATAATTATTTGACTAACTATACAAGTAACTCATTGTTCTAGTATATCAATGTAATTATATACTAGAACATAATTGTTTAAATGCAATAGAATCATATATTCATAATTAAATAAATAATTACTAAACTATAATTTGAATATTTTGCATATGCTGATCTTCTACTGATGACTATAGGACCTTACAAACTTGATTTCATATTAACGATGCCCTTTTGACAAATTGAGAAAAAAGTATTTTGTATAAATTGATCCAAGTTGAGATGCCAAGCTATTATTTTGCCTATTACACTGAATTTGTATATTTGAAACAAAGGGTCGAACTTAAGCTCACCTTAGCTTTGCAATTTCTAAGTTATTGATATGAAGGTCATGTCACCGTATATCGATTAATTAAGGTAAAAATTACTACTTTTATTTTGTAAGCATTCAATATTTTTGTTCTACAATTTAATATAAAGAGTGACAAAATAATTTTAAAAATCTTAATTTTCAACAATAGGTGTAAATGTTGGTAATTAGCGTCAAATGATATGATATTTGAAACAAATGTCATAATATTGTTGACATTTATATTTAACTAGTGAAATTGGCCACGCTTCGCACGGTCATGAAATATCTTATTAGATACATAATTTTTTTAATATCTAAATATAGAAAAACATTTCATAAAATAAAAATCATGATTTTATGTCTATATTTAAGTATATTTAATGTTTTAAATGATAATAAAACTATTATAAAAAAAAGTTTGTAAAAGTCACTGTAAAGAAATTATCAGGAATTTTAGATATTATTTCCAATTTAAACTTTCACACTTGAGTGATAATTTTCTTTCATCACATGCAACAAAAATTATCTTATTATCTTCAATATAATCGAGGAATATTGTCTAGCATTTCTAAAAAATTGAGGCTCACATTCTCTTGATTTCAAAAAATATAACTAAATTTACATTTAAAAATTTAAACCTTTGAATTCTCACCAAAATGCATTATGCATGTTTATGTGTAGAGTTGTAGCTACTAATGGAAAAAAACATATTAAACCAACAACCGTTACTTCCATAGCTCCATGTTAGTTTTCAATAAGCATTCGCTTCCTAATAATATATGTAATATCAACAACATAAAACATTGATAATCGTCACAAGTAAGTTAACATCTAATTTGATGTGTGTGATAA